>JAVDPK010001825.1:439912-450899 GCA_034780415.1 Cichlasoma orientale | reverse complement strand
ACACACACACACACACACACACACACACACACACACACACACACACACACACACACACACACACACACGCAAGAAATCCCCTTGAAGAAAGAATCAAAGTTACTTATATTTAATAAAATATTACAACATTCACTTACTTTATTAGTACAGGAAGGTAAGAATGACCAAAACAATTATGACACTATACCAGTACATAAGTGTAGGATTACTGCTGAAAGTCTCTAAATTAACATTTTCCATGTGGTATTAACATAAAAAACAATATTCATTATAGAAACTTTTTTGTTGTTGTTGTTGATTAAAAGAAACCGGCAATGACTGCAGCTCATCAGAGTCTGTTTACGTTTCAAGACCATGCTCCATTATTTAAGTCGAAGTTCAAATATAAACATGTTAATAAATTCATAATTATTTTCTCTATAGCTCAGGTTGTAAATGCACTACTAAATCTACTGTATCTACTGGTTAGTGTTCAGTGCTGTGTGTGCACTTCATTTTAGATGTCTTCCTTTTTTTTTTTTTCCTTTTTTGCCATACCCGATGCAGTGAGCAGCAGTGACGACCCACTGGCTGGAGATTAGACTACCACCACATGTGTGATAGAAGGAGCTGCCGCTCTTGTACTGCAGAGACACCTGAGGACGACAAATAACGGCACAGCACAGCGAGTCCTGACTTGAGAACGACACATCTTTAAGAACGTTCTGGAAGTTGTTTACCTGCTAGGGCCAGCTGTGCTGACGGGCATCACTTCTATTGTGCAGAAAAGCCCTGACGACTGCCCAGCCGTGCTCTGAGGGTCTGCTCTTCAGAACTGGCTGAGGTTCTTACAGATATTTTTAATTTGGCCCTCTCCCAGTCATCTGTGCCTACATGCTTCAAGTCCACCACCATAGTGCCCCTCCCTAAGAAAAGCAGCACAACCTGTTTGAATGACTATCATCCCACTGCACTCGCGTCACTTGTAATGAAGTGCTTTGAGAGGATGGTCATGTCCCATATTAAAGGAACCATTCCGGACACATTAGATCCCCTGCAATTTGCATAGCATCACAACTGTGCTACTGATTATGCTGTTAATACTATACAGCCCTCTCACACCTCAAAAATAAGGACACTTATGTTCGAATGCTGTTTACAGACTACAATTCAGCATTGAACACTGTCATCCCAAGTACACTGGCTGAAAAGTGCTTGACCCTTGGACTAACACCCTCCCTCTGCCGCTGGGTCTTGGACTTCCTTACAGACAGACCTCAAGCGGTCAGAGTTGGTACCAGGACATCAGGCACAAAGACAGTTAACACTGGGACCCCACAAGGCTCTGTGTTCAGCCCACTCCTGTACACCCTCTTCACTTATGACTGCGTTGCACTTGACTGTTCTATAAAAGTTTTATAAAACTGTTTTCTGATTTATTTTAACACTTTAATGGTCAAAATCGCAGAATTTACGAATCGCCTGTTCAAACACATGGAAGAAATGCGGGGTGAGCCACTGTAGTGCTGTGGCTCACCTCTGGGGGCGCTGTGTCACATACAGTAAATGAAGCAGGCGATTGGCGCATGCCCATTGCTGTCTCTTTATATCGCAAATATACGTTTGATTACACATGCGCTACACATGTAACACAATGATAATGTACTTTTTTAAAAGATAAAAGATGAAAATGGCCTTTTTTTCTTACTGAAGATTTATGACTTGAGTATCTGGCTCCCAGGTTTGTCTTAAAAAATATAAGATGCAGCCAAAGGTTAATATAAACATACATATGATGAGCTGTGAAGGTGCTGTTCCAACAGCTGAAGGAACACTGACTTACATCAAGCATCATATAGACTTTCTAGCCACAACTGCTTATATATATTTAATGCATAAAAAAGTCTTTAATGCCAGGAGTGGAACTGATAAAGCTGCTGAGGAACACCCAAAGGTAAAAAAGTAATAATCTACTTACAGCCCGGACTAAAGAAAAGTGAGTACATTTTTCAGGAAGTCACAAGTTGTTAATCATATTTAGGACCTTTTAGTTGTATAGCCTGATCAGCAAACATTTTTTGGCAACAATCTTCCAAACTTAGAGGTCAACAAAGTTATGCTTTCAGCTCTTGGACAAAAGCCCCATAGTAATGTAATTCTTGGCATCAGGTTTTAAAAAAATAATAAAATGCTGATAACCATAAACCTTTTAATCTTTTAAAGTTATTTATACAAGCTGTCGCCCTATGGAAATATAACACTGATAATTTAATTTAAAAAAGCAAATTACCCATTAGTTTGTCTTTTGCTCATACTTAAGCTGCGCTCATTAGCTTCCGTGTTAAAGGCGTCCTTAATCAGCCCTTCATACGCTTTCAGGAGCAGGTCTGGACAAACAGGTTAATTGCATACATCAGCAACACCTGTGTAAGCTGCTCCCATTAGACGCAACTTTGTTACCACCGCCATACCTGAGTGCAAAATGCGGTCTACGTTGTTATCCTGTGTATGTATTGTAATACTTATTTTCCAACGACAGTAACTGTTTGAACGAGCTAGAAACTGTTGGCTTTGATTTTGGGTCATTTTAATTTAATGAATGAGTGCAGATGGTTGGTTAAAGTCCTAAAATGAACGCTGTTAGTGAGATATTTCCTTATCCGTTTTATTTTAAACGTGTCTAAGGTATCCGTCAGGTAGCTAAAGTTGGGAACGTCACCTTTTGTTGCTATTCTAAGACGTGCAGGCCAACCAAACCTGAAGTTAAAAGAAAACAAAACTCTTTTTCTGATCGTGAACTTAAAAAAAAAAAGAAAAGGAAAAACTACTGAGGAATAAACAAAATATGATTTCAGATCTTGAGTATCCCAAATAGCGCTGTTAAAGCAGGTCAACAGGAGCGCGCATTTTATCAATACGCGCGCGAACGCGCTCTGGCAGCGGCGTGCACGAGGAAGGCTGACAGTGGAGCGGTCCGGTAAATCACTGCAATGGAAGAGGAGTAGGGGAGGGTGGAGGACACCGGCTACAGCCCTGCCTCCAATCTGCATGTGAGTACACGGCAGAGTAGACACACGGCAGGAAGGCAGAGCACCATCACAGGGCAACAAAGGGACGCATGGTTCATACAAGGCATCCAATAAATCAAAGATCTGAGACACGGTGCGCTTGCAAGCGTTTGATTACGTCCGTCTTCACCTCAAAGGTAAGAGAGATTGCACAGAAACTACAAGATGCTGCTGACTACCGTTTCCTTCTTTTTCTATGTTTAAGGTTTACCTTTCAGTAAGCTTTTACCCAAAATCCCACAGGAGACTGTTACTGTTTTATGAATGGGTTACTGCAAATGCATGTGAAATTTCTAAAATTAAATTGAGATACTCCAGAGAGCATGGAATGGGTGTGACATGTTACTTCATAATGTGTGTCTGAGCAGCAGTTGCAGCATCAAGGCTTGTATCAGTGCTGGAGCAGGATGCATGAGCAGCTAGACTTAAAGGGAACATAATTGGTGTGATATGTAGGTTCAAGTTAAAATGCATTTTCAGATTGTAAGCCTGTTCTCTCCTCATATTATTCAGAGTGTAATAGCACAGCACGGTCATGGAGCTGGAGCACTTTGATGAGCGGGACAAGGCTCAGAGATACACCCGAAGGGGCTCGAGAGGGAATGGGCTCCCCAGTCCCACTCATAGCGCTCATTGCAGCCTGTACAGAACCAGGACGCTGCAAACACTGAGCTCGGAAAAGAAGGCCAAGAAGATCCGTTTCTACCGCAATGGAGACCGATACTTCAAGGGGATTGTGTATGCCATTTCTCAGGAGAGATTTAGGTCTATTGAAGCACTCTTGGCTGACCTTACAAGGTGTCTGTCAGATAATGTCAACTTGCCCCAGGGAGTACGGACCATATACACCGTTGATGGGTCAACGAGGATCACCAGCATGGACCAGCTGGTGGAAGGTGAGCAGTGTTTTTGGTTCTTCTTTTTTTTTTTTTTTTTTTTTTTTTTAGCTTGCCCTAGATTTGACACAAAAGTGGTTGATGCAGATAAAAATAAAATGCTTACATTCTTCTTCCCTGAGGTGCAGGAGCAACCTGTACTTTTTAATATACTGTGTGTGTGTGTGTGTTAGTATTTGCTTGTGGGCTGAGGCTGAGAAAATCTGTTGTCTTGGTTTTTCTGCAGGGGAGAGCTATGTTTGTGCATCCATAGAGCCCTACAAGATGCTGGACTACACAAAGAATGTAAATCCTAACTGGTTAGTTGGTGTCAAAACCGCCGTGTCTGTCCGTGACCCTTCCTCCCTTGGTAGCGGCAAGGCCGGATCCCCGGAAACCAGGGAGAACAAGGAATTCATTAGGCCCAAACTGGTAACAATCGTCCGCAGTGGAGTAAAACCCCGCAAGGCTGTACGGGTCTTGCTCAACAAGAAGACGGCGCACTCCTTTGAGCAAGTCATGACCGACATCACAGATGCCATCAAGCTAGACTCCGGAGTCGTCAAACGGCTTTACACCGTCGACGGCAAGATGGTAGGTGTTACGTTGTCGTTCCTCTTGGTGCTTCTGCAAAGATCTTGTGTTTGCTCATTTCAAAGACTTCTAGTACTAGCAACACTATATTTCCACATGGGGTTCAAACAGGTAGTGGCTCAGGGTGTCACCAAAAAGCTGCCAGTATAGTGGGATAGATTTTCTTTTCCCAAGGTGAGCAAGTTTCATCACTACACCAAAAGGTGTTTCTGTATGAAGTGACTGAGTGCTGTCCTTACTCAGAGGAAGCATTAAATATACATCTCAGAGCTGCGCCATTCAGGAAGGAGTTAATGGCAAACATTTAAATCTAGTTAAAGTTGCATAAATGTCTGAACCTCTGTTTGCATTAGTTGAATCCCACACAGCCGTGTTTGTGCTTGCTGTCAGTGAGGCTAGGTGCAAATGGGTGTAACGAACTGCGTCTTTGAAAAGGTGATTTCACCATCACGTTTACCTATTTCAGACTAAAGCCTCTCGACACCAGATGTGTGTATTTGAAAATCATAGATGAAAGCAAAGGAGCAAGAACAAGCATACAGTAAGAGCCGCGCACCTAAAGCACTCTTATCTTAAGCCTCTTCAGTACTTAAACGTTTAATTGCTCACGAGCAGGATGCACGGAAGGATGCTTCCGTGGAAGAGAAGTCAAAGTAAACTGGGACGGCATCCTGCCTCCTCAGCCCTCCTGTGTGGATTCAGAGACAAGTATTCTGGTATTTCCACACTGAATTCCCATTTGTGCTGCTGTCTCGCGTCAGAAGTTTGATTTGGAAGATTACCATGAACCGCACTTGGTACACATTTGCAGGGGGCTTAAAAGATTTGGAGTTTTTCCTCTGACATTGGAGGCGGCCTGGCCCGTTCTCCAGTCACGTCTCTGAGAATTGCTTCCTTACCCAAAGACAGAGCCCGGTAGGTTCAGAGTCACCTGGGAATATTTGTAAAATGTATTATGAGAAATAGGTTTCTAGGACTCCATCTCATATTCCTGCTAACAGTAGCACACTATTAAATGTATGCTTACTTAGTGAGTTGGTACAAGACGGGCAATCTAATCAGCAACTTGACACTTAAATATAAATCTTCTTATGTCCTTGCTTCCACTATATGCTCTAAACGGAATCTGGACAGTTATCATTTATACGTTGATGACCACAATATACACGTGCACGAATTATATTAACCTTTGTAGGTGAATGTCAGTTTTCTATGTGGGCTGACATGGATGCACAACCTGTAAAGTGCCGGCTGCACTAAGAATTGTCTAAACGTTTCATAGAAATAGTTAGGTCACTCTGTATTAGTATCCTTCTGACTTTTTTTTTTTTTTCTCGCTGTGATGGTCTCTATGGTGAAATCGTTTCCTGAGCTGGTTGCTAAGGAACAGCCTCTGCGGCAGAGCAGTGCAGTACTGATGTCAGGACTGTAGGTGTACCGTGAGAGAGGGCTCACAGATGCAGTGCTCGGTCTGCCTGCCTTAGTATACACATGGCGGCAAGATGGAGCACATGGCTAAGGTGTAATCCCAGGATGGGATCTGTTGTGTGATGGTATGGAGAAGGAACAGTTGGGGGGATTTTCACACCAACAAACAAATGTGCCTTCAGAAAATCATCTAAGTTATTTTAGTAACGGAGGTCTTGTTTATCGAAAAGCGTAATGAAAGTGCAGAATATTGAAGCCGGATTCCCGCCCTGTGGAAAAAGCAGGAAATTCAGATTTCTTTTCTGTGGTTCTGTTAAGCTCCCCAGTCCCTCTGCCACTTGTATCTGCTTCTCCAAGGGTTTTGATGTCTCTGCCTGCCCAATGACGAGTCGCTTGTGTGCTTGTCAGTGTAGCTCTGTGGCATAATTTCTCTGCTTTTGTGCCTTTTTTGCCCTGTTGTGCCACCAGATGGCTAAATAAGCACCCACTGGCTCCAAACAACCTGTTTTCATGGGTGTTTAACCTTTTCATAAATGACCTGCTTGTGGTTTTTTTTATGTGCTAGTTTATTAATTCTGGCTATTTTTATATAAATAAATTGCCAGAATTTTTTTTTATATAAAAATAAATGCGCTGTTCAGCCGGTAGTATTTCCGACACACATACAGATTAAACTGTACTTAAACTGCTGTAACTGATTGTTACTTATTTAGTCTGTTGGTGAATTTGCAGCTGATTTGCTGTTTTAGATTTATTCATTTTGGACTCATGACTCACGGTTCTATTAGTGGATCAGCTTGGCGGGTGGCTGTGCTCGACGCCTGTGATCCTCCGTACTGCTGAGTCACTCTGCAATGGTGGTCTGCCATGCAACGTGTGTCTAAATACACACGGCCAAGTTAATGTTGTCAGGATGCACTTTGCAAACCTCAGTGGTGGATATGATTAAGGAATTATCCACACTACAGTCTGCTGGAGTGCCTTTAAGGTACAGAGAAGAGCGATGCAGAACTGCACGCCCCATATATAAGTCCCACTGAGGCATGAAAACATGACTTGCCCTGGTGTGACCCCCCTCCCCTCCACCCCGATGTTATGGGTCAGATGGAGCAAAGAGTATTTGTAAGACCAAGTCTGAGGGGACTTGCACCATGATGTTCCCATGCCTACTGAAATGGATATGGCTCTGCACTGTAACTGCATTATGCACACTGCTAATTTCTCTGCATGTTAAAGTCAGCACTTCAAATAGATGTCAAAAGCCACCCGAGGACAGTCTGGCTTCACATCAGTGCATGAAAGCGGAGGCTTACTACTCCATGATAAAACTGTATGAGCGGATGGGATTAAATGGTCCATTCATACTTTGAAAATGAGATCCAGAGTGGATGAGTTTAAATTTGTGGTGCTCTGTGTACAAGCGAGCAGAAGCTGATAATGTTTTTCCAATTCATTCCTTTAAGTTGACCTTGACTCTGCCATTTCCTGGTCTGGCCTTCACAATTAAGAATCGCTCCTCTTCCTCCAGTATTCCTCAGATTTTAGTGAAACTCACACACACACACACACAGTGGACGCCTAATGGGCTTCACCCAGACTGTGCTCGAGGACGAGGCCGTATTTGTGGATTTGAGGGTGATGAACTGGGAATTGTGATGGACCGTGAGCCGGATGAGCTACTACGGCATTTCATTGTCATTGCAAGCTATCAGTTCTGATTGGCTTAGTGGAATTTTCAGTATGAATACTAAAGATATTACAGTATGTTACATGAGTAACCTGAGCTGTGTAAAGAGAAGACTTGAATTAATTTATGAAGTTGCAGTGAATCCATTTTTAAATATTTCAAATTTTCAGGTGGTGGTAGTGATCATCTGTTGGTTATTTAATAGACTTTTCCATATGACTCGCATTATTCCAAAAATATTAACGATACATGATTATGATGTTGGCTCAAAGGGCTTTTTTTTTTTTTTTTTTTTAAAGCCTCAAAGACTGCTGTAAAATGTTGCCTCTAAGGGCCAAGTATAGAAACTGAACGTGGCGTATGATTAAAGTGTATCTGCTCTGGCATATCCCAATCATCCTGACTTTCCCTCACAAAGGCAGGTATTGCTCATCTCTGTTTTTGGAACGGCTGCCGTTGAGTCGCATATTATTGCAGCAGCATCGATTTGAGTGTTTATACAACTAACTGCACATAAAGGCAGCTCATGCAAAATGGAACAAGAACCATTCGCTAAATGAGTCATGGCTCTTTCTGGCGTGCTCGGTGACTGGCTGCTGCTCTGTCTCCCGCTTGAAAGGGAGCTTTAGCGTCCCGGAAAGCTCCACCTGTCCACGGGTATATTTGTCGAGTTACGCAATTGCGCGCCTTACTGTGGTCTTTACTGCGGCTCGGATCAATAGGCTCCTGTAGCATGCATATATCCATTGTTATTTCTGGATTGAATGTCAGGAGCAGCACTTGTGGAAATCATAGATAAAACCCCGGCAATCAATACTTCCCCAGGATGCTCCTGGACTGTGAAAAGTATTTGGGTGCTTTTTATGCGAATGGCAGGTCTAATGGAGCTGCTGTGTCACTGAGGCTGGAGGCAAAAGTAATCAATATAAAGCATCACATTCACAACTGCCTCTGTTATTAGTTCCATCACAAGTTTGAGGTTTCTAAACTCGAGGTGTTTCGGTGGAACTAAAGAACTGTGAAATAACAGGTACATGTTTAAGAGTATTTTAAGAAATCAGGGATTAACATTTGGCTCATGCTCTTACATAAAGTAATCAATATTTAGTATTCATAAACTAGACACATTGTTAAGAGGTTGTGCACCATTGATTGAACCTGTCAATGCCCTTTACCCTTTGGTAGCAATCATCAGTTTAAATCAGATCCCGCTGTCTCATGGTAGAATGATGTCATGGTTTTGCTTTTTAAAATGTTATTAGACAATTCTCAGAGAGAGATTGGGATTCATCAGGAGGACATTTGAATACTTAACAATATCGTGACATTATGCTTTGTCATTCTCTCCAAATGAGGCTAATGCTGACATTGTGTTATCTGCAACTTGTGCTGTTAAGAGCTCCTAATAGGATCTGACAGCGGGTCTCAAAGTAGCTCTCTCATTGTCTTAAACTAAGCTGTGGTTTTTGTCTGGTCTCCTTGGCAACTGCTGTGCAGCTCCTCCCTTTGGGATTTCCTTTGAGGAGGAGGAGGAGGAGAGAGAACTGGGGGTAGGAGACATCAGTGATGCAGAAGCAGAGAAAAGGTTCTTGTTTAGCACACACACACACACACACACACACCCGCTCCCCCCCCTGTATTTGATGTTTGCTTTATCGTTTGACTGAATGACCTTTGAATGTTTGTAGGTTCTTAAGTCTCAGCAAGTTATTGATAAAGCCAGTGCACCACACCGACAGACTGGGGGGGGGGGGGGATCATGCTGGATATCTGTACTGATAAGGACTGGGTAATGTGCTAGGAACAAAAAGGTGGCACATTGTTTGATGAAAATTATCAACCTGCAGAGGCTGAATTCAAAGACACCCTGAAAAAGTGAAAAGGTGATGCGGTAGGCTTGTCGAGTTTGCTGAAAGTTCATTGCAGCAACTCAAAATGGTACTCGCGCTCAGGGTGAGCCTGCTGTCATCTGTGAAAAGCACAGGGTGCTAATGGTGGACCTGCTAATTCTGGCAAGTGGCAATCAGGCTCTATGGTGCCAGGCAGTGAGCACAGGGCCCACTAGAGGATGTTGGGCCCTCAGGCCACCTTCATGAAGTCTGTTCCTGATTGTTTGGTGGCCTGCTGGAGGTCATTTTGTAGCTATGGAAGTGCAGATCCCGGTCCTGCTGATGGGTTAAGGACCTTCTACGGCCCTGTCCAGCTCTCCTAGAGTACCTTCCTGTCTCCTCGAATCTCCTCTATACTTTGAGACTGTGATGGGAGACGCAGCAAACCTTCTGGAAATGGCACGTATTGATGTGCCATCCTGGAGGAGCTGGACTACCTGTGCAGCCTCTGTAGGGTCCAGGTATGGCCTCGTGCTACCAGTAGTGACACTGACCCTAGCCAAATGCAGAACTAGTGAAAAAACAGTCAGAAAAGATGAGGAGGGGAAAATGTGAGTGTCCTCCACCTGTAAAACCATTCCTGTTGTGGGGGTTGTCTCATTGTTGCCCCTCTAGTGCACCAAAGCAACTGAAACTGACTAACAACCCCCTCTGCTTCTTAACTGACCAGATCAATAGCCCACAAATGTAACTTGATATTAAATCTGATTAATTGCACAGCCCTGCTATGGAATGGCATCCTGCAGAATGCCAAGAAACTGTGTATCTTGTGGTTTGCTTGTTCTTTAAAAAAAAAAAAAAACTTATCATAAGACATTCTTAATGTCTTATGATAAGCCCGCGAGGAGAGGGGAAACTCAAGAGGTTAAAGGTTGAGGAAGGCAAGGCTAGTTTTGTCCAGGTGGAGCTCAAGAAGCAGCAGAGTTTTTACGGAAAAACTTGAAGCGCTTTTTCTTTTGCAGGTGGCGCTCTTGCAGCTCTTTGTGCTGTAGTAGGACGTTTCTCAGCTTGGTGATGCTCTCTGCATTCTGCTCCTCGAGTTTCTCGCACCTTTTCTCAAGTTCTTGACATTTTTCGTGGTTTTCTGCATGCCTTTCTTCCAGTTCCTTGTATTTCTCTTGCTGTGCTTTCTCTGCCTCGTGCAGATTTTTGTTACTTTGCTGCACTTGGTCTTGTAAGTCTTGATTTCTCCTGTGCACTTCTTGTAGTGCACACTGCATGTCTTTATGTATTTTCTCCAGCTGTCCCTTCTCCTCGTGCATTTGAGCCATTCTGTGCTGGACAGTGTCGCACAGATCTTGCAGTTGGGTGTTTTTCTCCTCCATGTCTTTGATCTTGTTTTGCGTCTCTTTGTGAGTCTCTTTCAACTCATGGAACTTGTGTTGGACTTGTCTGTGTTTCGTTATCTGTTCTCTCCTCTCTTTCAGGATATCTGTGCCTCTTTTCAATGCTTTGTCAAGCAAAACT
>JAVDPK010001825.1:358843-426297 GCA_034780415.1 Cichlasoma orientale | reverse complement strand
CTCTCCAACATCAGTGTCTGACCTCACAGATGTGCTTCTGGAAGAATGGTCAGAAATTCCCATAAACACTCCTAAACATGTTACTCAAGTTCATATGCTTATGAAAGCAGACGAACCAATACTTTTGGCAATATAGTGCAACATCACGCGCATGAGAAAAAAATCACAAGTTTATAAAGACTGTTTTGTTTTTTTAAGGCAATTCAACCCTGATTTTGTGAAATGGAAAGTGAGACATTAAAAACTCAGAATTTACATTTCTAAACATGTTTTTTCTGTTTATATTTCTAAAGCAGTTTGTAAGTTAAACACAAATTCTTTTATTAAATTATAATAGTTCATATTCGTAAGTGCTGTAAATAATTGAGTGGTCTACTTTCTATGTGAAAACATTCGATTTTTTTCCCATCTGATCTGTAGTGCGACTGTTTTCAGTAGTTTCTGAGAGCACAAAATGAAACACCATTCCTTTTCTTCACTTTTCCAGTGAGCGCTGCACACTGTTGCACACATTAATTGCACATTTTGTGAATTTCTGCTGCTTCTTTGTTGTTTTCATCGCCGTATCTAATAACTTTGGTGGTTTATTTACAAACACAAAAAATGAATTCAGGGCGTGTCTGCATTCATTTATAGCCAGATATGGGAATTGGATATCAGGCTTGTGCGCATACATTCAATTTTGTGATGACTGAGATTTGTAAAGCTGGACCATGTCTCTGCACAGCTTTATAATTCTGATGAAAACATTGTACATTTGTGCCTTGGTGCGTACACACACTTGTAATCAAGTTTTATGCATTTGGCCCCGGGTCTCTGTTTTTTGGACGGGCCTGTAAGTGCTGAGGGATATTTGGCCTGTGGCTGTGAAGTGGAGCCTGAATGTTCAGACTCTCTAACCCTTCTCGACTGCCAGGGTCACATGATGATGTCAGGCTTTTAGCCCCAGAGCGAGCACTGTCGCCTAAGAGCCGCCATCCAGGCACCCATTATATGACTCCTGACAAATCCTGTAGAACACTAACTTTTAGGCCAAACAAGGGACTTTAGATTTCTGCAGTGTGTGTGCTAACTGGTGTCCAAAATATGTGCATTTGCAGAAGACACCCCTGTAATTTTTGTCTCTATGGCAACTGTAAGTTCTATTTAAAGGAAGTGGATGGTGGCTGCTCCCCTAACTAAAATATATACTGACAAACCATGAACACCAGGCAGCACAAGGCTCATCTGAATCTACACACAGAATACAATATTTATGATACGGGATCATTTAGATGTGCACAAACTTAGAGCATCCTGCGCACTATCAAGCTCACAAACAGGAACTTGCCTTTTTCTCTTTCTTCCACACTAAAGTTTTCAAACCACTGGGGCATGCTTATACATAAAATGAGCTGCAAGACAACTGGTGTAGATTCATTACAGAAAAGATACCTACATCAAATCAGCTGTTCAGATGGCACTTTGAAGTCAATGTGCTTCTAGGCTACACCCTTTTTACAATTACACACAAACACACACACATGGATGCTTTGGAGGAAATTTGGGGTTACGTATCTTGTTCAAAGACACTATTACACGGGGACGGGAGGAGCCAGGAATCAAACCACCGACCTTCTGATAAACTACCCGTTTTACCTCCTGTGCCACGGCCGCCTCATTAAGCAATAATGAATCATTGAGCTATCTCTCTCGTGGCTCTAATACACCATCACTAGCATACAACAGTCTGCCCTCACCTTTGATCATGTGATAGGTCCATGGCTCGGATGCCCGCATCACAGCCCGGATAGATGTAGAGCTGTTTGAAGTCACAAGCCTGCCACACCTCCACCACGCCATTATCGCCACCTGTCACCAGGTTGTGGCCATCACTGCTCAGGAGAATTGCCTTCAGGAGAAGACGGGTACACGTCACTTCCAACCCAGCATTTACTGACCTTTCTTGCCGCAGCATGACAAATACATAACATACTGTACATAAAATACATGGCGCAAAGCAGTTGTGTGCAATACAAGCACGTTTTGGGCTCCATAATATGACCTAAACCACGTAACATACCATAAACTACTGTAGAACATTACTATCATGTAACTGAAGCTAAATGTGCTCAATATAGTTTTTTTCCAATTAAAATGGCTCAGTGTTTGAATCAAACCTTCTGTACTTAAGATTTAAATAGCTGCAAATCTTTTAAACTGCTGCTTTCAAAGTGGTAAATGATGTTATTGAGGATATGGAATGCAAAAATAATACTGTGCTCTGCTTTTTCTTGATTTGTCGATGGCCTTTGACACAGTTAGTCATGCCATTTTGGTAAATAGGCTAAATAATATTGGTTTATATAAGTCAGTATTCAAATTACTTGTCAGCAAGAACACAGTGTATCCATTATGCTGGTTCTTTTTCCTCTGTCTCACCAGTGTCCAAGGTAGTCCCCCAGGGCTCCATCCTAGGACCACTGCTCTTCTCTCTATATATAAATAACTTATGTGATAATTTATCAAATGCTGCATTACATTTTTATGCGGCTGACACAATTATTTATTGTCTCCTTCATTGGGGCAAACCCTTGTATTCTTGCAGTCTGCCTGTGATGTTGCCCAGTCCCGTTTAACCCAACTTAAATTAGTGTTAAATGCAGACAAATCCAAGTTTGTGTTATTCTCAAATGGCAAAGAATTGTTGTCTAAGCTTCCTAAGATTAAAAGCATTCAAGGGGGCGGGGCTAAAACTGAAATGGTCACATCTTACAAGCATTTAGGTATCATAGATAAGAATTTATCAGTTAAACCTAAAATCGGAAATCTAGTGTCCAAACTTTAACTAGGTTTCTTTTTTTAGGAATAAATCTTGTTTCTCTCTTAAAGTGAGGAAATACTTGATTTCCACAACTTTTTTTTTTTTTTACCTTTATTGTATTCTGGTGATTTGTTTTTTATGAATGCTCCTGGCCAGTACCTGTTTCTCATTGTGCTTTACGTTTTATTACTGCCTGTGGAAATTCTGTTCACTGTTCTTTGTATGCTGCTAAAGGGCCATCTCTGTACATCAGCAGACTTTCTCATTGGTTAGTTTTAATCTATAAATGTCTACTTGGGCTCGTTCCTTCTTATCTGTGTGTCTATATGTGTAAGAGTCATAACCAGCATCCACTTCTCTCTCATAATGTCATACAAACAAATGAAAATAGGTCCTGTGGTCACAATGTGACTGCTTTTAAGATCTCTCTTGAAATGATCTGTTATTGCATTTGATTTGCATATATGTGTGTTAGATTGTTGTTTGATGATTAGATTATGTGTTGTAAATTTTGCTGCCGTTTTGGCCAGGTCTCTCTTGAAACAGAGATTTTTAATCTCAATGAGACTTTTTACCTGGTTAAATAAAGGATAAATAAATTAAAAAACAAAGGTGCATTCACATATTTCCTGGAGTTTTATATATATATATATATATAAAGAAAAAGTCATACCCTGGTGGAATCATTGACCTCCATCTGTGCCAGCAGTTTTCCATTAATGCTGAAATTGCAAAAGCGGCCCCTCTCGTAGTAGATGATACAGTGGCCCTCGCTGGAGACCGAGATCAGCCGTGGGCACAGATAGTGTTCTGGTCCCTCCAAAGCCCTCAAAAGGTCTCCTGTGATGGTATGGACCAGGCACGGACCCTCTGCCAAACCAAAACATACATATGAGAGTGAGCGACCTGTGCGTATGTAAAGCATCTATAAAATATAGTCCAACCGTTTTCGTTCAGGAGAATAAACATGCGGATGCAGTGTGTTTGTTTGAAGGGTGTCAGCAATAAACTGATCATCTAACACGTGTGCTGTCAGTCCAGCCTAACGTACTCGCGTACCTGATGTCACCTTTTTTGTCCAGTGAATGTGACATGGAGGAACAAAGCAGCACACTGACCTTTAGCCCCACTGATGACGAGGCCCAGCTCTGCACAGACTGACACACACACAACCTCCTGGTCGTGGCCAGTGAGAACCGCTCGGGGTGCTGGGTAGTCACCTAAAAGAGAAAAGATGCACAACATCCCAAAACAAATGATTGGCTAATGTGCACAGCATGCCACAGTCAATTCACTAGCCAATACGCAGTGTTTCTGCGCTGCCACCAAACACGTTTATCAGACGATAAAATCATATAAACACGATCGCTGTGATTGTGACATGCATCTGCTAGCAGGGAGGTCCCTGTGAATTGTTATGTAAATGCAGGAATGCCCAGTGATGGCAGCAGAGGCACTTGATTTGATCCCGTGTGTCACATGATTGATGATGGCCGGGGGAGAGGTTAGTGAGGGGTGTTCCGTGGCACCTGGAGCCGACCTCGAAAGCTGTCAGAACGATGAGAGTCCGAGTCTTTCTGAAATGTTCTGATCTCACACACACACACACAAAAAAACTTCCCTAAATACTGCTGAAGAAGGGACTCTTTTCTTTCAATCATAACATGCACAAAGTTAAACCTATAGGGGCATATGCAAGAAAAATAAAGCTTCCTCTTCTTTATTGCTTTAATATTTAGACGTGTTTATGTCGTCTAATAACTCATCAGCTAACTGTGTGAGCCCTCACTGTGATTATCACCTGTCCCTCAGCTACTCAAGCCAAACTCACATGCATGTCAAACTAATGCTGAATAAGTGTGAGGCTGTTGGTGTCCACTTGTAACTAAAAGTTCAGCCAATTCACTCAAACTTTCTCTATTCACCGGATGACAGCAGCATCCTGATAGATGATGTGGACACACGTTAGACCCCACCACCACCACCACCACCACCACCTCCTCCTCCTCCTCCTCCTCCTCCTCCTCCTCCTCATATTGCTTCCATAGCCACTGTAGCAGTCCAGTCAGTGAGCCGGACTGTGATCGATGCAACGTGGTCCCTTAGAGACCGGGACCTGAGCAGTGCTGTCAGTCCCAGTACCTGCTGTTGAGGAGGGCTGAATAGGACAAATGTCAGAAAAAGCCTCCGGGGGAAAAAAGGAGCTCACCTACCCGACAAAAGATTCAATCACCCTGTACCAACTAACCCCCCTACCCTGTCTGAGCCCTTGGGACAGGCTGGACTCAGCCACCACAATTACTCGGTGCAAATATCTCCTCGCGCCGGCGTGATGGGCCGAGTCTGAGGAGCAAGGCCGTGATTGAGTTGGAAGTTATTTTAATTATTAGACATTTAAGTCAAATGCAGCCTTTTGGGGCGTGGGTGAAATCAATTTCCTTGCGAATGCCACATCTGCAGGATGATGGAGTAATGATCCAGCAGGCTGCTGCTACATATTCACTGAGCCTTCAACTAGCATTACAGAAAATATCATATGCGTGAAATCACTAGAAAATTCTTGGAAAAGATAATTCACTTAAACAACCAAAAAGATAGAGAGTATGAAGGGCTCTGCTCTTTATGGCACATAATTTGAGGCCTTTAATTGTAAAGATATGAAAAGATGGCGGCAGTTTATCCATCAAGGCCTTTCATGTACATCTGAACATGATCATTATTGGCTCATAGATTTGTATAAGAACAAAGTCTAAAAGTTCTGTTTCTAAACCGTTTTCCGCTCCGTGTTCTTCAGATATGTGGCTTCCTTTTATCTTTTGTCCATTTAAGGTGCATTGTAAGCACAACTAGTGTGAATATCAGGGGAATACTGTTTTCCTGCCGCAGCAACACAAGTGCTATTGCCCCTTGCTAATTGGAGGCATCCAAGCTGAAATTCTTAATTAACTGTCGGAGCTTCAGTGAAGTTAATTAAAGGACACTCACGACTAATTCAGAGCTCCCAGAATCTGAGACAATTGGAAACACGAGATCTTTTTAGTGCGCACACACACGGCACTGTTATCCAAAAATAAAATAAAAACACTTTTTCCCCCCCTTATCTTCAGTTTTTCCCCATTCCACACCATATATGGTTCCCCTTGCTGCAGAGCACTGTAACAGTTCTTTTTGTGATTAATTGTCTGAAACACAGACAATCAGTGAGAATGAGAAACTAAATGAACTGAGCAGCAGAAATCACACACTGGGGTCTGCCATTATGGATGCCAAGACATCTGGAGTCCTCTACTTGAAAGCAGCACATCTCAATGGAATGAATCATTCTAATGTATCACAGCTTCAGCGCAGATAAACGATCCTCCCCCCGTCTCTCCTCTGAATTTGATTTGTAGACTATAATAATAGAATCTAAAATTTCTTCTGTAGTTTGTTTATATTTTTGCAAAACAATAAAACAGCAGACTCGTGCACCTTTGGAGGCTCTCACTTCACAACCAAGAAATGACATGCTGAACAAAGTAACTGTAACCATGTCCAGAGGGCAGTTCTGCTCCTCCGTTGTTACATATGTGAGTGCGTGGCACTTGCATGCTGTTACTCACTGTTATTGGGGTTGTCGCCAATAATATGGTGCCGCCCACTCCAGTACCACAGCAGCAGGGTAGCATCCCGGGACCCAGAGACGATGTAGCAGTCTCCACCAATGTAGGACTCTGATCGAGCCAGACATGTCACCACGTCCCAGTGGCCAAAAACTATCTGGGTCAGCTTGCCTGCAGTGGATGCATATTGTACATGAGTTCAGCGTTGACGAAATCCTGAAACGCAAAAGTGCTACAAACGGTATTTATGAATGCCGTCACTGTAGCAAACAGAGTAAATATATTAATTTGTGAATGCATATTTGTAAAAGTTAAACCGGTGGTTTCCAGATTTTTAAAATAAAACATCTGCTTGTTGCTGCAAAGATAATGCCCTTAATATGGCACACGTTTTTTCTATTAAAACTTTCTGGTATTTCTAAAGCGAAAGAGAGAGCTTCAAACCTCCTGTAACCATCGCGCATGTGTGAAAGACGGAAGCAGCCACCATGATGCCGCTGATTTGCTTGTGGACTGACATTTTTGAAGCTTTAACTTCAGCCATTGCTAGCTTGTTTTTTTTTAAACTGGATGTGGGGAGCGAGTGATGGATCCGAGAGACATGGCACGCTTATACAGCGGCAGCTTGCCAATCACGACGTAGCTACCACGATTTTACTCAAAATAGGATTATAATTTACAGTTTGATCGACATGTAGTAACAAATTAAATTAGTGACTGAGACCAACCATTTAAGGTGGCCGACAAAGTTTGGAACCAACGGGTTAAATTCCACTTACTAAGCTGCAGTGCTAATCCTTTTTACATATAAACTCATAACACTTATCTGTGTCCGCTGAAACATAATCTCTTATTTTAGTGTATTATTACAAATTCACCCATTTTCTACAAGGCCTGTCAGGAGAGAGGAGCAACAATACTGTATCATTACCGTCATAGCACTGTCCTCCACACATCAGTGCACACCTCTGTAGGAAATAGAGTTTACACTCTAACCTACCTGTCTCAGAGGAGTACACACGGAAGCTCTTGTCCCAGAAGCCACACACCAGGATGTAGCGGTTGTCAGCTGTCACCACAAAACAGTGTGTGGTGATTTGGATGCTTTGGTCCACTAGGTCTGTGATCTGCCGCTTGTTGCTTCCAGTATTGTTGGCTGAGGGAGGAAAAAAAACAAAAAAAAAACACGTGTCCCAAGCAAACTCTAAGCTATAAATGAAGGCCCATGCAGCTTAAACAGACATCCAGATCTATAAGATGTTTTTATGTAATGCTGTATCTTTCATTCACGCTTACTCACCAACCAGCGAATCCATCTCTATGGGCAGGTGATGTGCTTGTTCCAGAGAGTAGCCCGGTGCTCCTCGGAGACCTGGATTCAGACAGGGATATGTGAGCCCATTTCTGACCACTGGACATGTGCGTTCTTACATACATATCTGCACACGTGTACACCTGTTCCACTTTCAGAGCCAAGTTAATTCATAATATCTTCCAGGAGAAGGAAGCATTGGAGGTCCATCTGTCTGCTTTTTTTTCCCCCTCTCTCCCCAGAGTGTCAAATTGAATGGAGATATTTCATCAGTGTGAAAGTATCTGGAGTCAGTTTTGAAACTGCTACATGCCTAAAAATATGGCGGTCCTGTTATCATAATTATTCCGAAAAGCCAAACCGCATTTCCCTCCTCTCCGACGGGGATGGCGAGGGTGCTGCAGCTGTGGTCATTAGTGCGGCTGCAGCCGGAGCCGCCACACAGCGCAGCCTCTTTGGTCTATTTGTTTCTGCAGTGACAGATGGGGATGTGTGAGGGGAACGCGGTGCAGTTGTGGCCTAATTTTCTAGTAACCATTGCTCTGGCCCCCTGACCCTGAGGCGAGGCCGATTCTCAGGGAGGGGCTCCATGGGTAATGTTGTTCACACATGTCTGAGAAGTAACATGTGGAAACACTCACGGTCAGCTTACCTGGGAGGTGCTAGCCTCTCCCATAGCCAGCTGGCTGCAGCTTTATTATGAGCAGTTGGTAGGGGGTTTTTTTGTGTGTGTGTGCGTGTGTGTCGGTGATGAAGTGATTTTACAGCGCCACTGCTGTTGTAGGTATCACATGCGGTGTGGCACACTTTTGTGCATGTGAGCCGAGCTCCACTCACCGACAGTGTTGTGCCATCGGTTGACTGCAAATAGGCGGCTGCAGGTGACAGTGACCACAGCAGGTATTGTAAGATGGGGCAGGGTGTTGGCAGCCACGTGTGTTACGGGCGAATTGGACGGGAACTTCAACACCATGATGACATCCTGCTGCATCTGGTCCTTGAACATTAGAGGACTCTGTGGAAGGAAACACTATTGAGTAGAAGAGAGAAAAGACAAAGTGTGGAAAAGGATGGAGGAGTATGATGTTGTGAGAGGAGGAGGAGGAGGAGCAGGAAGGGAGGGGATGGAAAAATGAAGAGATATGAAAAGATGAAAGAAAAAGAAAAATGCAAGAGGTAATTAGTGTGGAGGTTGAAGGAAAAACTAGGTTTAGACACAAAGGAGAGCTTCATGCACTACCCCCTCTGGGAAGCAGGGACTAAGACACAGGTAGACATGGGAAACTGGGATGGTGTTGACTGCACATATGAGATGGTGCGTACATATACACATGCATCAGAAAAATCCAGTACTGTCTACAAAGAAAAGCACTAGAAGCAATTGTGCCTTTTTTTTCTTCTTGAAACGTGCTTTTTCTCCCTTTTCCACTGCAAATTTAAACTGAGCCTTTACTGTGCTGACTTCCGCATGTGTAGCAGCAGTAAAAGCAACGGCAGACATAGTGATACTAGCAATACTGTGAGTTCTGAACCAGTTTCAGCTCACACCCTTGATACTGGAAGCCATTTAAAGAAGTGGACAGAAGTGATGAAAATATTCTCATCATTTGCTGAAGTAGAAAACGGAACTAAAAGGTCTTGAGTTTCTTGTAGGGAGAGAGAAACAGAGAGCCATGTGTGGATAATGAGGACAAGGCTGGTTGTTACATGGATCGGACAGGGAAGAGCAGCTTCCAGTGTAAAGAAGGGAGCTACTAGGCCAGTAGAGAGCACTGTTCCATTTAAACTACACTGCTTGTGGGCAGCACCAGCTACAGAACAGTGCAGACCACCGGCACTGAAAATTGTTTGTTATTTTGAGGTTTTGTGACCTACATGATGTAGAACTTAATGAAATATTCATCTTCTGCTATATGAGAGGAGATTTAAGAACATTTTGGGAAGCGAGAAGTTGAGGACTTTCTTGTCAATCTTGTGTCTACTGTACCTACAAACACATTCACGCTAACCCACGCCATCCGGGCTTGGACAGGTCCACACATTCTTCCTCATGCACACCACCACCACCAGAGGTGCAGGGAAATTTTTCAGCATGCTCGCTGTTCTCACCAGGTGCATGGCGGAGCTGCGTGGAGGATGTGGCTCAATAAGCAACTGAGATGGCGTCTGTCCAAAGCTCTGGATCTGCGCCTCTGTGGCCTGCGGGAGAGAGAGAGAGGAGAAGGGGAGAGAGAGAGAGCGGCTGTCACAATCAATATGCATCAAAGTGATGGGTCAATGCGTTACTTGACAATGCAAGCAAATCCTAACTCAGCCGTGCCTCTGAGGAAAGGGGGGGAGGTAAAGGGAAAGGGGTGCGCTCCCAATCCGCCTGGGTGCTCCCCCTTCCCCCCTCACCCTGCAGAGTCATCCAAGTGTTAGTATGGAAGAGACAAGCCTTTTCCTATTAACATGCTTCAGTTAACCATTCCCATTTCCAGGAGCAGGGGCCCCAACCGCACAAACATTAACCTGGAGTGACATCCAGCTAGGACCGCAGCAGGCCGGTGTGCTTTTAGATGTTATTGTGCTTGAAACAAAAGGGTAAAAGCATGCGTACGCGCATAGATATGTATTAAAGAGAGGCACAAAATTCTACAAGCAGGTCACGGCAATTTGGTTAAAGGTACCTCGATGAAAGGTGATTTGTGGGGGATAAAATATGAGTCTAAATGCTTGTGGATTTAGAAGAAGAACCTAAAAGCAGCCACTAAATGAGTGGATTTAAAAAAAGAAAAAGAAAAGAAAATTACTTCCATTTAAATAGACACAAGATCTAATTTGCCTGCAGTAAGAGGGAGTAGCAAACAAATAGCGGGAGCTGCTGAGCTTGACTGAAAGTGGGGCACTCCACGATGGGAGTGATTGATGTGACTGGAGCCACTTCCACCATCAGAGGGGAGCTTGTAGACGTCCGTCAATGCCACTGTGCACAATGGAACATACATCGCTCAGCCTTTCGCCCGCCCTTCTGACTGCCTGGGTGACTAGCCCTCATTTTCCTCCGCCTGTACACACCACTCACTATCAAAAAGACCCATTGGGTAGCACATGCCACAGTGGGAGATGTGGCAAGGGAAGTTTGGAGGTGATACTGAATTAGGACAGGCCACCTGCAAGCCAAACGGTCGCCCCTAACACCCCCGATCACTTCCTATCTTCCACAGCACCAAAAAAAAAAAAAAGGCGCTGTCCACACAGTTCTGTCGCACAGCAGTGAAAGTTTTGTTGGGGGAGCACATTTGGCAACCATTAAGTGTTAGTCAGGGTTTCTTTACAATGCAGTCTGTCAAGTAATAAGCAAGTGACATTATGGCTATTTAAGGTTAGGTTTGGGGTGAGGGTCACTGTGTCTGTTCGAATAGAGAAATTTGATACAAAGATCAGAAAGGCTAAGAAGGCCATGTGGAAAACATCAACATATTTTTTATGATGATTCTATTACCAGGGAAACGAGGGAGCCGCGAGCTCCGTTTTGGTAGTCTCGGACAGGCCTGACCACCAAAAAATGATTTCCAAGTGCAAAGGGGAGAGTTTGTGTTTTTGTGTGTCAGGGGAAAGGGCTTTGACTTGTTGAAGGTTAACCCAAGAACATGTTCTTACACTATATGATCAAAACACATCAATAGCTCTCAGGTGCTTAAATACTAATCTTCAGTGATGCATGTCAGAAACTTATCTCAATCTCAGTCTAACACGGAGAGCACTTAACAGGCAGTTCATTAGTATAAGTCACTTCAGGCTTTGATTTTTTGGCTGATAAGTGACACTTATTGCCAAAGCCATCTGGATGATCTCCCCTCCCAGCAAAAACCCACCTTGCTTGGATGAGCACCAAACATCCGTTATAACTCACCGTGCGTACCTGTCTGCCTGACTTTGTTTGCGTCTAATTTTGGTATGAGTAAAAGGCCTTCAGAGGTGAGCGGCTCCGGCTCTCTCCGTCTCTACTGCGTGGTCCCCAAACTGGTGGCAGAGTCTCCACGGAGGATCCAGTGCACTCATGCAACGCGGCAACACAACAGCTCCGTCGCACAGATTGCAGACATGGCACTGCATTGGCCCGCTAAGCAGCGCGTGCTGAGTCACAACACCTGAGATTCACAGTGGCAAGTAAAAAGCATGAAGCTGCTGCACCTTTCATCTTCTGGTCGATGCCACAGAGACAGACAGCAAACTGCTTTTAAGCAGAAGCATAAACAGATTGTAAAAACGGATCAAAACCATGCAAATATATGTGAACAAACCATTCATGATTTATAAGTGTTGTGTAACTGGGTTATTTTCCCATGTGACAACACTGCTGCCCGCTCTTTACATGCCAGAGAAAAATTTGTTTAAGATAAGCTTATCTGGGTTTTAATCCCCAAGTACTAAAATAAAGAAGTGCCTCGAGGGTGTTTCTTGAGTGACAGCTTGGGAGCTGAGCAGAAATGTCTCCATCCTTATGTCCACCAGTATGTGCTTGTTTCTAATGCAGCTATGATCACTGATAATCCACATTAAAGCCTATATGATAGCTGATTAATACGCATTAAGGTCAAATATTCAAACATGTGTATTCCATCATAATTAGAATATCAAGGTGAAATCAATCTAAAGCTGCTTCAAAGCCCCTCATTGGCTAGCTACAACACACTCTGTTGAATCAGAGGGGGCAGCAGGGACAGTGACAGGAGGAGGAATGGAGTCCTACTGATGAATAATTTGTCTGTTTACTTCTGAGTGACACAGTGGGGTCTGAATCCAGGGGTTGCTGTCATGTTTTTCAGTAAGAGAAGGCTGTCAGGAGGAGCATCACGGCGAAGGACTGCTGTTCCGGCAGTGTGCCCAGTAGAGCTGTCACCGTGCCCTCAACCAGAGGCCCGGCGGCATGTCAGAGGGTGTCATCATTTTCATCTGACACACGGGCGGAAATTATCTCTCATGACCTCTAATTTCCTGACATTTCAAATGCCTTAATTGTTGGTGACTAATGCCAGATCTGCAGCTTCACCTGTCAGGCCCAGAATGAATCAATACCCTGAAGTCAATCGTCACATTTTAGCAGAAATACGCAAGACATTCACTGGGCAATCTTCCATGCCCCACCTCAGTGACTCATCAAGGTAGAAGTTCCCGCATGGGATAGGAGGAGTAGTGAAAAGTAAATTGCAGCAGGTAAATGCCTACCAAATGCTCTTAACATTCTCAGACTGTGCAAGAGATTGTTGAATTTAAATCAAGGCCACTCACATCTTTTCTGACTGGCTAGGGTCAGTGTCACCCACTGGCAGCATGAGGTGATACCTGGACTCTGCAGAGGCTGCACAGGTAGCCCAACTCCTCCAGGATGGCAAATCAATACATGCAATTGCCAGAAGGTTTGCCGTGTCTCCCAGCACAGTCTCAGAGCATGGAGGAGATTCCAGGAGACAGGCAGTTACTCTAGGAGAGCTGGACAGGGCTGTAGAAGGTCCTTAACCCATCCGCAGTACTGGAATCTGCTCCTTTGTGCAAGGAGGATCATGATGAGCACTGCCAGAGCTACAAAATGACTTCCAGCAGGCCACTGGTGTGAATGTCTGCAAATGCGCATATTAAGGAAATATGTAGGAATGCTTTTTTGCATTTGCGCAATATTTCTAAAATTGAATTGAATGGAAAAACAATGAGGAACAGACTTCATGAGGGTGGCCCGAGAGCTCGACGTCCTCTAGTGGGTCTTGTGCTCACTGCCTGGGACTGTGGAGCCCGACATTTGCCATAGAATACCAGAATTGGCAAGTCCACCACTAGCACCCCGTGCTTTCATATATGAGAGCAGGTTCACCCTGAGCACATGTGACGGGCATGGCAGGGTCTGGAGAAACTGTGGAGAACTTTATGCTGCCCGTAAAATTGTTCAGCATGACCGGGTCGATGGTGGGTGAGTGGTGGTCTATAGGAAACATATCCATGGAGGGACACACAGACCTCTGATGCCATTGACTGACCCCCACGCTCACCTGACCTAAATCCAATAGAACACCTCTGGGACGCTATTTTTCGGTCCATCCGACACCGCCAGGTTGCAGCTCAGACTGGGAGGAGATCCCCCAGGACACCATCCATCGTCTCATTAGAAGCATGCCCCCGTGTTGTCAGGCATGCATACAAGCACGTGGGGGGCATACAAACTACTGAGTACCACTTTGAGTTGCTGCAGTGAAATTTCAGCAAAGACGAGCCTGCTGCATCATTTTTTTCACTTTGATTTTCTTTGAATTCAGCCTCTGTAGATTGATAATTTTCATTTCCATCAAACAATGTGGCATCCTTTCATTCCTCACACATTGCCCAGTCCAAATCAGTATAGATAAAGCATGATTCTTTTTCCCCCATTGAGATTTGATGTGTTTTCAAAGTGTTCCCTTATTTTTTGAGCAGTGTGTATTTTAATGCATCAGCTTAATAGACTTGTCCAAAAAGCATGTTCATGAGATTTCTAGGAGTTTTAATATACAAAAAAAGTCCACCTGGAATGAGAAACCTAACCGAGGGTATGAAGGCTCATCTTAATTAGTGCTCATCATATCAACATTACATCAGTTGCAATTAGCTGAACCCATTTCTTTCTCCTTCGCAAAATATACTCACAATACATGTCACAACAGAGACTACATCAACTGGGTACAATTAGGGAGTCTGAGTAGCAGGCTTCCTAATGTGCAACTAACTAACAGTACTGTCATCTCTCAGGGTAACGGCAGTCAGGGTGGAAGACAGCTTAAAAACCCCCTCAATCTGATGCAAAATAAACAAGGCATCATCTAAAATCGTCCTCAAAATGATGAAAACCAACCCTTTCACAATATGGTTTGGTAATTAGATCAGCCAAATCTTCTGCAGGTGATTTGCATAGTGGTCACTTGATAAATAAAGGCGCCCCTGGAAGTGACAGTATATAAATGACTTGTTTTGCAGACAGCAGATGGTGGATATCACAGGGAGAGACGAGCTCACACTGGAAAGTACCACAATGCATGCCAGCTGCTGCATATTCTGGTCCCCTTTCCCCTTGCAATTATGCTATTCACAAGTAGTACGGTGGAGCGAATAGTTATTCAATTAATTTGTTAAGAACAAGAGGATTCACTCCCTCGTCTAGTGGCTGAGTGACCTCTGGTAATTGATCAAAGAGCGTGGTCAGATTCATTGATCTGATTAAGAGAAAGGACCTTCAAGACAAAAAAGAAAAAACAAAGTCATGATCGCAAGAAGAGCTGCGAATAATGCTGAGAGAATAAATTAATAACTCATGTTATCAGAAAATGACACTAATAATAATAAAAAAGAGTGAGTCATCAGTTTGGTCCGATTCTCTCACGGTGTACATTTGCATGACACAACATCTGATTGACAGATGCATGATGCGAATGCTCCTGGAGCTCCCGCACATGCCAGAACAAATAGAGACAGGAAGTTGCGGTTATGTTGAGCAATACAAAAAAAAAGAGGGTTTGGCTCGTGTGTGTCCGTGTGCTTTACCTCTCTGAGCAAAGGGTCAGTGATACTGTCCAGGCTGACGGAGCCCTCGTAAGTCAGGTAGTGAAAGACGTTGAGGGCGCGCATCGCCTCCGGGCCTCGCTGCTTGTAGCCGAAAATAAGGTCAATCCACTGATGAAGCTGACATGACACAAACTCGCTTTCCAGGGCCTGTCAGAGGAGTACGGGGCAATTAGAGGTGAGAGGCATACCAGCGGCGCACAACACACGGGCCAAAAGACAATACAAATTGAACTTCCACCCAGCAGTGAGCACAACAAAACACAAGCTTGCAGACCACTACATCACCTTTAAATACAACAATACTAATTACAGAGAGAACTATAATGGAAAATACTGACATTCGTTTAAATAACTGAAGCATTTAAACTTTTTTTTTTAATGGACACAAAGATTAGAAGGAATACAGAGATAGAAGCTGAACACTCGCCCCAATAATATAATCAGCTGACTCGAGGGGAAACCTCCCATATCATATTTCTCTGTCCACTTAAAAAACTATCTTTGCATGGAGACAAAGAAATTGGTTCAATACTAACAGGATCCATATTACAGTAAAACTGTCTGCAGGAGAAACACTGATAAATTACTTGTGAGAGCAAAAAAGGAGACTAAGTTTCTTGTGGGAGTGTTACTGAGAGATCTAGGATAAGATTTGAATCTGATAATTATTATAAATATACCCATGGAGAGCATGCAGCGGGGGGTTGATGTATTGTTCCAGAATATTGTACAATACAATTCCCATGCATGCTGGAGTAAGGCTTTGCTGGAGAAATTTACACTCCTCCCCTCGCGTCAGGAATAACAGCCATTACCAACAAAGCCTGCTCAAGCACACAGAGGCAGAGTTTGCCACAGGGCATATCACTACAATTGAAAGTGGCACATGCAAAGATGGGAAGTGGGAGGAAAAAAGATGGAGGGAGGGAGGGAGAAAGAAAAGGAGGGAAGGAAGAAAGGAAGAGTGAGAAAGAGGGGGAGGCAGTCAGAGAGATTCACTGACAGAAATGAAATAATAGAGGAAGCACAGTGTGGGCTAGCTAGAGAACAGAACAAAAGAAAGACAAAAAAAATGGAGGCTGAGGACTGTGATTTTCAGGGCGTGTGAATACACTGGTCTGAGAATCCAACAATACAAGGCAACATCACACATGCATCCTTCAACAGTGAGAAAACATCCACAGAAACCCTTTTTTTAGTCCTTGTTGTTGCTGGAGATGCAGACAAGCCAGTAACAACTCCCAGCCTCTCCCCTTCCCGCCGCTACTCTGCTAGTGTACAAGGCTGAAAGAGCACAACCAGGCGGTGCGAGTAGAGCACGGGGAAAGGTCACCTGCATAAGACCAGCCAGGCTCTGTCACTCCAGCTGAAAAGGTCAAGAGTGTTCCCGCAACCTCCTTTTACCTCTAGTCCAAAAAAACCCACTGTGGCCCCTAACCTCAGGTTGCCTGAAACTTTGTGTCTTCATAACGGTGTTAATGAAGCAGCTCTGGTTTTAAGGAGGAACCTGCTCATTAAACCTAAATTAGAATATGGAGGCATATCATCGAGCATCATTTCCATCACTGTAAACTAAGATTTTAAATGTATCTCTTCTGCTCAAATTATCATCTCTTTTTGAAGGTATACATTGCAGTACAGGACTACTGGCTATTGAAGATAAATTTTTAAATAATAAACCTTTTTTTCCCCCAATTTTTAAGTCTCCAAAAAGCAGCTTTTTTAGCTTTAAAAACATGACCGTATTTTTGTCAGCATTTGTCAAATAAATATGTCCACATGTGTTCAAAGTCTATCCGTGCTGCTGCAAACAGAAGCTATTGTTGTGCTCTTGCTCATTAGGTTTAGTGGGGAGGGGAGCTGTTGAGCCTCTGCGGTAAGCGATTCCAGATTAAAGGGAGAGGAGAGTTTATCTGAAGGTAAGAGATGGGTCCAATCTCATTTTCCGTCTCTGCTGCTCCCGAAACCTGTTGGGAGTTGTGAGCCACAAGTTGATAGGCTGTCTGCATTAAACGTAGACGCGCACGTATATGCAGACGTGCCCACACACATGCAGACGAAAAGCAACCCGCACACAGCTGAAGTGATGAGTCCTGACATCACAGAAGGTAACACTATAGGACAAACTTGCCCTCAGCCGCATCTTTCGGAGACGCGGCCGGGGTCAGGGTGTACGATGTTAGTATTGAGTGACGGGCTTTATAAGATGAGTCATGAATAAGACGAGGAGACACAAATGCATGGGAAGGTTAAAAGGAAGAGTGGGAAATTGATTGATTTGCTGTTGTGAGGAAGCAGAAATATTACAGGGAAAAACGTCACATGCTCCATTTGTTTCAGAATGATGGATAAATATGTACATTCTCTTTATTAAATTGGTCATTACTGTAAGTGAAACAATAATTGCACCACAAAGCTGGTTATATGAACATATATATTCAAGAATTGGATGCTGGCTTGTTTTGGTTGGTGGAAGATGAGAGGCTTCATTTTATTCTGTTCCCTGTTCTTATTCTAATGCTGACTAGAATACAAAGTGTAGCTGTTACATGAGTGAAGGCTAATGAGGATTCAAAACTAAATAAAGGGCATAACTCCTAATTTTATTAAAAGGGGTAAATGGTAAGTATATTTCTTTTCATTGACAGACACTGGATACAATGTGGGGTATGCAGAGCTCTGAAAGATGTTGGCAGATGTTTTGTTTAAAAAATAAAATAATAGAGCAATGGATAATTGTGGTTAGCATAATTATACCGTGAGATTTTGTGCTTGACATGACTAAACCTTACCATCCTGTTTATCCTAACAAAGTCTTCAGGTTTCTTGGCCCAGGCTGGCAAGTCCACATCACAAATCATGATCCTGTCCTCTCTCATTCCCAGATGGTAGCCATTGCTGTTGACAAACATCTCCGGGAGGTAGTAGAACTCGGGAATCAGTTCCTGAGGAAGAGACATGTTTCTGTTTTTACAGCTGACTGACAAGGCAATAACGCTTAATACCACACTCTACACTGTATAATTGCCCAAAAATCCAGCCAAGTGCAGGAAATAACATATGTGGGGACCGAGCCACAGAACCAAAAAAAAAAAAGAAAGATCTGTATCCCTCTGAGATGAAGTGAGAATTCAAGGGGAAAGGTAACACAAACAAACTAAACAGCAGGCCAGGAGAAGGCAGTGAGAGGTGCTAGTCCAGTTATTCCAGGCAGAGGTGTTAGGTGTGTTAAATGAAACGGGAACTGAGTTGGGTTTTTCTCCCTGGTCTCTGGGTTCTTGTGATGGGGTCAGGACCTTGTAGTGGAGGGGAATTCAGCCTGGTAAAGGAGGCCCCTATGTATAGCCTGGTGTTCCATACACGGAGAAAGAGAGAAAATATTTACCAAAGTTTCGAGACGAGACTATTCCTAAAGGATTTCTCATGTGCTGAACGTCTACACTGATGTTTCTTCATTTTTTAAAACAGTAAGTACACATGGCACACCTGGCTGTCATCAGCCTGTAGTGACTATGAGGTGACATTTATAGATAACTGACTTGCTTCGGGAGCACAGATGGTTTTACTGGAGGGACAGTGTACACTCTAATAAAGCTGGTTCTCACATGTTGTCTGCAAATATATCTTATTGTTCACAACATTCACATACTGCACCTTTCTCTGGCCATTCACATGTACTACCCAGTCACCATAATCACTGATCAAGCTCCACTCCCTCAGGTGACCAGTCCAGCAGTATCTGATGTCCTCTGGGTCCGAGCAATTACCAGGGATGTTCTCCCGACAAACCAAAGTGGGTCCATGCCAGCTTACAATAGGCACGGACCCACAAATTCAACAACTCATTTTAATAGACACAAATTATTTATTCCAACTGACTGACATAATCCCCCAAACCCAAACCCCCTAGAGACCGTGTCTGCTCCCAGACCTCCTAAAAATTTACTAAATATCAAAAAAAAAAAAAAAAAGACAAAGAAAGAAAAACAATTAAATATGGACTACTAAACATTAAGTCATCCTCTTCAAAGTCCCTTTCTGTATATCATAATATTGATTTATTTTTCCTCATAGAAACCTGGTTACAGGAAGATGAATACGTTAGTTTAAATGAAGCTACACCCCCCGAGTTATGCTAACTATCAGAATCCTTGAAGCACAGGCCGAGGAGGAGGAGTGGCAGCAATCTTTCACTCCAGCTAAGTAATAAACCAAAGACGAGACAGAGGCTTAATTCATTTGAAAGTCTGACTCTTAGCTTTGCACACCCAAACTGGAAAACACAAAAAAACATTTTGTTTGTTATCTATTGTCCAAGTTTCTATCCAATTTGATTTTGATTGCTGATTTAGTGTTCACTTCTGATAAAATAATTATAGTGAGTGATTTTAACATTCATGTAGATGTTGAAAATAAGAGCCTCGACACTGCATTTAATTTATTATCAGACACAACTGGCTTTTCACTCACCATTTTAATCACACTTGCTCTGACACACGGCATAGAAACTGAGCGATAAGCAGCTGTTCCTGAAAACCTTTTTTTTTTTGTCTAACATTTAATGTTACAATAATGGACCGCACAGCTTTGAAAAAACACATTCAGTTCATTATACTGTATTTCTTTCTGAAAGCGCAGTAAGTCCTTTCTTCCTTTTTTATCATCTTCTGCCAACACAATGCAGAACAGCTGCCTAAACTTTACTCCCACAGAGGTCGATTATTTCATTAATGGTGTTACATCCTCGCTGCAAAGGACACTGGATACTGTGGCTCTTCTGAAAAAGAGGTTCGACTCCCTGGTATAACTCACCAATGCACACCTTAAAGAAGATAACTCATAAGCTGGAGACAAAATGGTGTTCCACTCATTTAGAGGAACTTTGTTTAGCCTGAAAAAAAAGAGTTTCCTGTCTTATGAAAAAAGCCCTCCATAAAGCTAAGGCATCTTACTGCTCCTCACTCAGAGCAAAACAAGAACAACCTCAGGTTTATTTTCAGCACTGTAGCCAAAGCTGAAAAAATCTTTAACCAGCAATGACTTCACAAATTTCTTCAACAATTAGAAGAAAAATTATTCGCAGTCGTCCCACCAACGTATCATTAAGTATGGCAACTTTAATAACTACTTTATTTAGACTCTTTCTCTCCCATCAATCTTTCCAAACTAAATTTCTTCCTCCAAACCATCAAAATATCATTAGAGCCCATTCCTACAAGACTGTTCAAAGAAATCTGAAACAGAGTTGTCCCTATGCTCTCTTTTTCTTTTCTCTCTCACCTCACCACCGACAGGTCGCACCAGATGGCTGCCCCTCCCTGAGCCTGGTTCTGCTGGAGGGTTCTTCCTGTTAAAAGGGAGTTTTTTCTTCCCACCATTACAAAGTGCTTGCTCATAGTGGGTTTTCTCCGGAATACTGTAGGGTCTTTACTGCACAGTATAAAGCACCTTGAGGCGACCAGGTGCTATATAAATAAACCTGAACTGAATTGAATCATGTATACCTTGCATTACTTTTGATTATTACTCTGAGTTTTTTATGCTCTAGCCAGCCTTTTATATATTTATAAATAGGAGAGACCTTGCTTGACCACCATATGTAATAAAAAATAAGGCATGCAAATCTTGCTGTAGACTGTTCTAAAAACTCTCACAAAAACATCAGCTTGTGGAAAGCTTATTTTTTATTATTATTATTTAATGATGACATAGCTATATTTCTATAGCATTCGGAAATCAAATGGTGGCCTGCAGCAAACAAACCAAAAACTGCAGCATGTTGTAGACAGGTAAAGGCTAAAAATGCTGATTTTAAAAGTAAATTGCTATTTTGCAGTCCCCGCTGTGACCCAATTCTGATCACACTAAATGGATAAATGAGTCAAGCCTTTGCACAGTCAGGCATATGCACACAAGGAATGTAGATCCTCCACTCTGTCCTCATTAAAAACATGCACAACAGACAAGTTAAATGTTGTTGTCTAGCTTTTAGCGTGAGAAAATAAAGCAGGGTGCAAGTATCTTAACTCTTTGTATTAGGCTTGTTTTATGGATGCAGTGTTTGTCGGATTCAGTGGTACCACGGAGTTTTATATTGCCTATGGGATACATAACGTGCCGGGCTTTCAGGCAGCCATAAATCACTGGGTTTTGAGAGAGTGGGTTAGCATGACACAGTACAGGCCAATAACCGCACTGGTCTGCTGTTGGTCACATTTCACCCTTTGCGCACGACAAGGAAGGGAGTAAAGTAGCCATTCCTCTCCGCTTCCCTCTGTCTCTCACATACACACAGCCACACTTTCCCTCCTCTTTTTCATTTGTAAACTTCCTGCCGTAACTCACCGCCAAGCCGTTAAAACTGCCAGCTCCGTTTTCAAGCCACCCTCCCATGGCAGCCATTAATTCTGCAACAGCATTGTAATGGGCTAACAAGTCAATCACACGAGCCTCCGTTGCTTTACACTGTGTCACCTTAATGACATGTTCGTCAAAATCTGTCACCAGCGGAGTGCTGCTGGATTCCTTCAGACAACATGGTGGCAGTTTTGTGCGTGTGTGTGTGCTGACGTAGACGTGGATGTGTGCCCACTACCTCCAAGAAAAGTCTGCTCGTCTTTGCTGTGCCACCTTAATATAACTGCACGTGCACACGGAAATAAACGGGAGATATGGATGCACATTAACATTAATGATAGGGTGGTCGAGGAGGTGAGGGCTTGGTCGTGCAAGGTTGTTTCCATTTGACTTGCTCTTTTAGGAGGTCATCCCCATCAGGGGTTCGGGCTCCCTTGGTCTTGTTGTCATTACTGCTGGAGGAGGTTGGGGTTAATGAAGGAGAGACCCTGGTAAAAAACAAGCTCCCTCTAAATGAGAGGCTCAGTGGCCTGCTCGGTGTACTGGGCTGAAATGACCTTAACCCTGTACTCTCTGCTGGCTCTGGCAGACAGACAACCTCTCCTTTCCAAAAAAAAAAAAAAGGATCATGTTGAGCAATGTTCTTTTCATACATATCACGCCCAAAATTACAAATTTAAAAGGATAATAAAGTAGTTTGGAAGGTATATGAAGGTAAATAAAAGAAGAGAAACAGACCGTTTTGAAAAGATCACAGCAAATAATAATCTAGTTATTATAGTGGAATTTACTCATGGCTTACCCCTGTTGCACTATGACTAAGTCAAACAAGCTCTTGCACGATATATTCCTTCTTCTAATGCATTATGAAATACTGTTAGCAATCCTGCATTGTCATGTACAGATCAGCGGCTCTCCTAATAGATCACTGGCCATGCTACGTGTGTAAAAACAAATACATGCAGACGTACAAGTAGTTGAAAGTAGACTGTATTTGTTAACAGGGTGGCGTTTGACTATTCAGTTGTTCACTGGCTTGCAGCTTTCTACCTCTGCCTCGCATAGATTGCTGGCTGCTCTCCCCCAGATTCTGGCAAGTAAAAGCCCTGTCTGTACATAAAAGACTACATTTTAAATAGCTTTTGTCATTAATGCTTTATTAATTGCCTGCGGCAACACTACCCGATGCAGGGTGTGCTGGAAATATATGACACTTTGAGGTCAGTGCGTATCCCTGCTGCGTGTTATGCAGTGGGCAAAATGGAGGCAAATCAGCAGGGTTCAGCGTTTCCGATGACTGCTCTGTGGATTTGCAGAGAGACGGTTTTGTCTTTCTCTCTCATGCAGTCTTTGTTCAAACGCAAGATCGTTCTACCTCTGAAATAGTTTGCTTTCTGCGTGAGATAAATCAAAGGCGTATAGGGTATTCCAGTGCACGATAGCTCTTTGAGATTCACTGTTTGCAAGAGGCATTTATAATTGATGGCATATATTTTTGTAGCAGTTTTGAGCCACACAGAAGAGGAGAGCATAAGAAAAAAAAAGAGCCTTGGTTTAGCATTTTGGAAAATATACATGCATGCTGTATGACTATAATTTTGCATTGAATTGTGCAATAAATTCTTTTCAACCATCTTTGCTGTGAGAATTGCATTTCTCAGACCCACAACCCCATAATACAAGCTTCAAACAGGAAGCTAGCAAGGAACCAAATACATAGTAATTCCACTTATTTAGGGATACAGGGGCTTTACTATAACCTTTGTTGTGATGCTCACCTTCACATCTGAGGTGTCCCTCTGACAGTTCCTCCAGGAGCGCGAAATGCCCGAAAACGTGCGGTCAGGGTGATCGAATTTGTTGCTATTGGCACTGAGGAAGAATGTGGTGAAGGGCTCCTGCAAAGAAAAAACTATACATCATAAAAGTCTCCACCCAAATTTAAAGTCATGATTATTGTTTTTCCTCACCCTCTTTGATTCCACCCCTCAAAATCAACCAACTGAGAATTCAAAATATTGTTTCAATCTTGAGGATTAAATTCTAAATGCACGTCTGAATTTCCTGCATTATTCATTACTATTTTTTCTGCGGCAGAGATAATTCTTTCATTGTATCCAAGCCTGAGGGGGAATTAATTAGTGCTCTTCCTGAGTACAGTAAGCCATAATGATAATTGGCTCAAATTTGGTTTTCTTAGACTGAGATGGCAACCATTGCCGGTTGGAGCGGATGGATCACTCACCAGAGGAAGAAAGAGATTGTGGGAACAAACCCAGTGAGGCCAATCTAACTGCTGTCAAGGGAGCTCCCTCAGTTCATCAGCCTCTTTCTACTAATGATGGGGGAGGGGGAGAAATACAGTACAAACTCCTCATAAAGCTCTTTCAAATTAGTAAGATGCTTCAATATCACACGTGCAGCAACTCAAAAAAAGCTGTGCAGGTTATAAGAGCCACTTTTGTAGGGAACAGACTGGAAGTGCATGTTCCTCCTCTTTCTCTTCCAGAGTAAATGAGGACAGTGCTCAGTAACCTTGATGGACATGTCTCCAGCGCTCACTGGGTTGCCTGAAACACATAAACCTGTCACAGCAGCCTCTGTAAATCATTACCCAGCCACTCTTTATTTAGTTCACATATGCTGGTTTACTGGCCTGTGAAATGTGTTTTCTGAGCGCCATTGGTCTAACTCAGGCCCAATCAAATTGAGATGTTGAGCTGCTTCCTGTGCAGAAGCCAACAGACCTCAAAGAAACAGCATCATCAAGTCTGACAAGTGACAATCAACTAATGCAGACCAAAAAAAAAAAAAAAAAAATGAAATGCCGTCTGGGAGGTCTGGGTCTGACTTCATTCCTATTCACATAGTTGACTAATTCGGGGATTTTACACACAGTACAATAATAAGAGGGAGGGTGGTTGAAGGAGAGATTTTACTCACAATTCTGACAAGCCAGTGCAGGGTGGTGGCAGCTGTAGAGTAGTGGGAGCTGTAATGACAAGGTGGTGTCTGGTCATCTTCCCATGACTCATAACGTTCGGTGAAGAATGCTGCACGCTTTGGGTTCAGAGCACCAATAGGCTGAAATGGAAATAAGGACAAAAAAGTTTAGTTCTGGCAAATATTGATTTGCTTGTATTCAGATTTCCACTTAAAAGTAACTCTCGAGAAACTGTAAAAATGTCCTACATATGATTTGTACAGTCATTTGAAAAAGAAAGTACGCCGTCTTATAAAAACATCACATAATAAAAAAAAGTCGTCTGTCCTTGCCAGGTTCTAAAATGATTTAAATACAACCTCAGATGTGACGCGTTACACTCATTATGTAACAAAAATGAAGGCAAACTGTGGAAGCAGCATGTGAGAAACTAAGTACACCCCAACAGCTTGTAGAAACAGCTTTAGCAGCAATAACTCGAAAATCATTTCCTGTATGGGCAGCACAGCGGTGCAGTGGTTCTCACGGTTGCCTCACAGCAAGAAGGTCCGGGGTTTAAATCTATATGGAGTTTGCATGGTCTCCCTATGTCTGCGGGTACTCCAGCTTCCTCCCACAGTCCAAAGACGTGAAGTCCGTGGGATTCGATTAAATGGTGATTCTAAATTGGCCGTAGGTGTGAGTGTGAATGGTTGCCTCTCTGTGTTAGCCCTGTGACAGACTGGCAACCTGACCCTGTGTCTTGGCCTATGCTAGCTGGAATAGGCTCCAGCCTCTCCGTGACCCTGAACTGGAAGAAAATGGATTGATGACTTTATCAGTCTCTCATATCATAGTGGAGGAACTTTGGCCCATTGCCTCAGTTCACTGAGGTTTGCAGGCATTCGTTTATGCACAGCTCTCTCATTTCCATCGGGTTGAAGTCAGAACTTTGACCGGGCCATTGCAACACTTTGACCGGGCCATTGCAACACCTTGATTCTTCTCTTTTTCAGCTGTTCTGTTATAGATTTTCTGTTGTGCTCGTTCTGTTACATGAACCATTCTGGCCTTACATTTGATTCTAGAATACTTTGGTATACGGAGGAATTAATGGTCAATGACTGCAAGGTACCCAGGTCCATCGTCACACCTCCACCACAATGAATGATAGTATGAGGTGTTTGTGCTGATATGCTGTGTTTGGTATTGCAATATAGCCAAACATCTCCACTTTAGTCTGGTCTGTCCAAAGGACATTGTACTAGAAGTCTTATGTTTTGTTCAGATGCAACTTTGCAAACCTAAGCTGCGCTGCCATGTTCTTTTTAGAGAGAGGAGGGTCTCTTCTGGCGACCCTTCTAACTTCTTCGGTCTTTTTCTAATTGTACAGTCATGACCTTTAAGATTTAGCATACTAACTAAGGCCTGTAGAGTCTGAGAGGTAGCTCATGGTTTTTGCAGTTTCTCTGAGCAATGCACGGTCTGACCTTGGATTAGTGAATTTGGTAGGACCAAGTCCACTGCCAGGAAGATTGCAGCTGTCTTGAAAGTTTTCCACTTGTAAATAATCTAATTGTAGAATCATAGATTTAAATTTTTTTTAAAGTGGCGGAAACAAGCTTCCATAAATATGTCACGTGTTGTTGTTCATCTGAGGTTGTATTTGCCTAATTTTAAGATGTGCTAAGGACCAGATTTTTTTTTTATTATGTCCTGATATATAAACCTCGTGCTTTGTAGGGCAAACAAACTTTACTTGCTGTTGTTCTATTTTTATACTTGCAACCTCAAAATGGGTTGGATATTATTTGTCCAATATATTGCACAGAAAAGTGTGTGGGTGTTTTTTTTTGTTTTTTGTTTTTTTTAACTGAATTAGTCGGATGTCATAGGATATAAAAATAAATGTGTCATCACCTCCTTTGTTGATACTTTCCTTCTTAAAAGTTTCTGACAGTGACCTTTGGGTGAATGTTATCTCACAAATAGAAGACAATCTCCTACTAAAGCAAAATCTTCTTAATGGAAAATTAAACTTTCATAGAAAAAATGGGAGCTTGGCTGGTTTCCATAAAACTGAATAATATGAAAGCCTTTAACAGATGATATTCATACTATTAATATATCAACATGAAGACAGCCAAATAAAACTCGGTTTTTCTATATGTACAACAACAACTACAGTATGGAGTCAAAGCGACCAGGCATACTGTATGTAGGACATGTAGCTGTCATACTGGCATAAATCACAGTAATGAACCTCTGCGTATCCTTGAGGGTAAAATTTACAGGTTCAGTGCCTCTGCAGAATTTAGTAAGCCCTCAGACAACTTTGTCATTCAGTACCTTCCTGCTCAAAACAGGCAACAAGCACAGTCAAAATAGATACAAGTCGAAAATCGCTAATTATTCAAAATCAAATAAAAAAAACAACCCAGTATTACCAGATTTCATAATAACAACAACAACTACATTGTTATAACAGAAGTACTCATTTTGAAATGTAAGCAACGCTAGACTGTAGTCACTGCTTCCTGTTTTTAAACTGAGCTACGTTTGGATTAAAAAAAAATTCAGACGCTTCAGTGAGTGTTTGGTTCAGTGAGCAGCAGAAAGTCTGCAGATCTGATGACTGTCCTGCAGAATATTAACAATGTATGTAGTAAAAAAAAAAAGTCAAGTCTGAAAGATTTAAACAGAATTTTATTTATTTTATTTTAACATATACATTCAGTATATATGTGTGAGTACGTGACATAGCCTCTCTTCCTTGCTGTTTTAACCACATTCTCATCACAGCCCCACACACACACACTGATGTGACTGTGTGTGCAGCTGACTGCTTGGCCTGCTAAAATACTGGACACAACATTTGGCATTTTCAGCAGCATTCATAACTACAAGTGAGCTGTTCCTTTGAAAAATCACCCTAAGGTCTACGGAGGCGTTTTGAATTTGGCCCATGGTTACCTCGAATAACAGAAATTTGTGGTTCAGTATATCAGAGTGCACCACACAAAATGTGAAAAGATCCGTAATTCTGTGATCCTAAAGTCTTTCCTTTTATACAGCATCATCTCGGATTTCACATTCTTTAAAAAAACAAAAAAACTATATGAAGCATCATATCATCATAGACCATTCATTTTCTAGCCAGTCCCGTATTGTTTTATGCATGATTATAGCTATGCACACAATGCACAATTTCTAACCAGTGCAGCAGGTCTCACGAGTCGTCCTCCATCTAAATTAAATTTTTATGTATAAGCAGGTCTATGGTAGTCATATAAGGGTTGAGAGAAACAATAAGTCGGCATTGTGTAGCTGCTCTCCTGTTACTTAAACTAGGGAAGCCTAAATAATATGTAGGCATAATTGAGGAAAAAGGGCAGAATTAATGTAGAGAAATCTGCAGAATCTTAGAGGTTCCCTGTTAGGACACAATACTGGCAGGGAGGTGGCGGGAAGTTCAGAGCAGACATGGAGCATTACTCTGGCATTTGTCTGTCAAACCCTGTTATTCTCCTGAACCCTAAAAGTTCCTGTTGCGCTGTCTTCTGTCTGAAATTTAAAGGAGTATGTTGTCAGGGGTTAGCAGGGTAGTGTGCTGAGGATGGAGGGGGGAGATATGTGTGTCTCCTACTAAAATGTTGCGGCTAATCCACGTGGATTAACCCTGGATGACCTTATTTACACCAAACACACCCATCACGGCGAGCACTTTACTCAGCACTGCTACTCCTGGGTTTAGCACAGTGGGGGAGCTAAAATTTATTGGGGTGGCCACTCTGACACTGGTATTTACATTTAGGCGGCACAGAAACTGAAGCTTTGTTCACGGTTTTTCCTGTATTGTAAATCACTGTAGCCAAAAATTACATTTTTTGGTCACTTGATCTAAGAAGTTGCTTACTAAAATGTGGACAGTGTTAAAACTTGCTATAACAATAGCAGCTAATGAATGTATAGCGATGTGCATAGCCCTCTAATAGGTTTTACTATTGGCTGTGTGGGGTGGCCCGATGAGTGGACAGACTTTAGTCTGTAGTGGCAGTGGCTGCCCCTTAAATCTTCACCTGGGTAAGCACTCCTTTGTGCTTTAGGGTAGAGACCTATTTATAGCTCTAGGAGAATATAGTGAAATCTAATAACGCAACACTACAATGTTATGTTATTGGAGACTTAGAGATTGGTGTGCAAGCCACAGCCATGGTTTTAAGAGTATAAGAAATACGCTCTTAAAACCATCTGAATGAAGATCAGCTTTTTAGAGATTAAAAAAAATATAGTAATTGCATAGTATTTTTAGCAGAAAAGTCTGCACATTATTACGAATATTTCCCATAATATGCACACAAAAAGAGGTAGAAAAACAAATGCGGAACGTTAGAAATCAGTGAAACTTCACCGCTCTGCATTTAAACAGCTGTTACCTAATTATTTAGAGGCCATAAAAATAATCATTGCTGTATTTATATTACATCCAGCCAATTATTGCAGTGTTAGGACAACTCTTGGATCGCTTTTTTAACCGCAACCTTATTAATAACTTCAATATTAAACTGACACCATCACTGGGTTTTAGCCCTCTGGCAGCTGTTTCATTTTTATGTGTTTTTAAGGCAACAGAATTACTCCCATTTAAACATGCATTCAGTGGTGAATAAATTGCTTTCTCTGCCTTTTCAATCACCTCATCCAATATAAGAGACTTAGAAGCATATTGGCAGTCAATATTAATATACTCAGTACCACTGAATCAGTTACACAGGGGGGAAGGGTGACTGGTAATGTAATCAATGGCAGCTCAGAGGTCAGAAGAAATAAAATAAAAGCAGTTTGAGGCTGATGTCTATTCTAACATTATTAAAAACTGCACTGTTATTGTTTTAGCTGGGTGCAGCGTGTATTAAACCTCAATATGGCAGACTAAGATTACCATCATATCTGTGTGTGGTGCAGTGCACATTCCTGAAGCTCTAAGTCAAAACTAAATGGAGTCTCTCTCTTTTTTTTTTCAGGTCTTTCTCAAAGTCTAATGGCGGCCCACATCAGTGTTAGCACAATTGAATAGACTGAAAGAGAAGTTTATTGAGATCTGCATAGATTTACGGGGTGATAATAGCCTTGCATGTGACGTCTTGGCCCAGCTGGATCGGGGTGTAAGCCACAAGACGTCTCACACTCTGTAAAACCACTGCTAGTGTGACTAATGCAGGTTAGAGCTGTACAAAAGAGCCAGGTAATACATGTGACAGGGGGAGAAGAGTGGAAAAAAGACAGCCGAAGGTCCTACTAATGAGAGTAAAGAGGAACACCAAACTAGTAACAGTGGCAAAGTTTACAAAATGGGTTACTTGCCCATTCTACAATTGTGGTGCCAAAAGGAAAGTTGAAAAATTAACTGCAACATATGAGAAGGAGAAAATAAGTGGTTTTTATTAGCGGTTATAAGCTAACATTACACTAAGCTTTATAATTTGGCTACATGCAGAATGAATGTCTGCGCTTTGATTCACAGCTACCAAGACCTCTACATCTGCCTGTGACCAAACAGAAAACGAAGCAAGAAATTGCAGGGAAGTGATCCAAAAACTGACAAAGTCCTTCCTGTTCATTCTTCTGCTCGACTCTACAATGCAATAAGGTATTTTCTATCACTTGTAGTGTAGCATAGAAGTGCTTTTTTATTTCAATTTCTAGAAGAAAAACCCACATTTGTTAAAGGGCAATTATTCAAAACTGTCAGGGTTGTTATATATATATATATATATATAGGTAATACTCACCAAAATCATTTAAATATAAGAAAAAGACTCTAAAGCGAAGGCTAAGAAGTTGACAAATACCCAATCGGGTATGTCTTGGGTGGTTAATACAGTTGCAATAATGAAAAGTAAAGTAAATTTAACCCCTTTGGGGTTAAAAAAAAAAGATTGTGTAGGCAGAATCTTTTTTTTTGTTCCACCAAAATTTCTGTATCATGACCAAAGAGGACGAGAAAATTCAAAGTACAGTTGCAGGACAAAGGAAAACTAAAGCTTATGTTGTGGTTACCTCTTTGTAAAGATGAGGTTGCAAACCAAAGTCTTGGATTCAGGCTCGGTGACCTCACTTTATTACTCAGAAGTCAACATTATACTGTAGAGCTAATGATAATACCCCATCTTAACAAATCACGAGCAAATGTCTGATTGTACCAAATCAAACTGCAGCTACAATTAGAATAGATGATTATCAACAAATTCTGCATATTCATTGAAAGAAACATTTGTCTGATTAGTTCTTATCCTCAGTTATAACAAATGCAATTTGTGATAGAACGAAGCGACCTGAAGTCCAAACACTGTACTGAAATAATTCTGGGTATCCTTCAAAGAGAGACAACTTCCAGTTTTCCTAGACAACGCACTCAGCTACAAGAGCATGGAGGACTGACATAATGAAGCTCCCATGTAGATGTTCTAGGGGAATTCAAGCATAAAATATAATATTTCCAGATTAGTCCAAATTCTGTCCATGTCCACATTTTAATACACAAAATCCATGTCTGTGTGTTTGTTTCTTTGTCTGTGAACTCTTCCTAGACCGAAAGAATCTGAGCAACCAAACTTTTCACACAGATACATCTCTGGCCCCTGAAGGTTCTCATTTATATCAGATATTATGACATCATCATATTGGCAAGTAACCACCTAGAATTGGACCAAAATGAAGATTTTTTTTTCTTTTTTTTTTTAGCATTTATGCATCTATAACATCTTATAAAAGCATTCTATCATTTTATTTCACAACAATAACGTCATTTATATCCATAAAAGCTGAATTATGCATGATATATTATGATGCCATCACATTGCCTAGCAACCACCTAGCAATGAGCTAAAATGACCTATTTTTAGCATATAAACAGAATCTACCACTCCTGTTTTTTAAACATATATCAGTTTGACACCAGCATCAACAGGCCAAACAATAGCATGGGGGTGTGGCTAGTGGCTTAAAATAAAAATGTTCCATTATTGCAATACTAGTCTGCATGCTAGTCTGATGAAAGATGTCTAGCTATGATTGTGTAGGTAAAAATCTAACATGAATTGAGTTTTAACTAAAATGTGGATGTGGAGAACCCATGCACCTCTAATGAATAATGCATGGAAATATAAAAGATTAATTTTCTGTTCATACAACCATACAAAATAATATATAATGCTTTCAATAAATATAAGAACAGCCACGAAGGATCTCATTGGTCGGTTATTCCTGTCATACCATCTGTTGATAAGCCCAAATCGGGCTTTGCTTGCATCTGTTCAACAAACAATAATCACCTCTTACCTTCTCCCTACTTTACATATCATACTGATCACAGATATAAGACAATGAAAAGAACAGCTTCAGACAACCCCACACTTTCTCCCATCTGACTTCATTTCTTGTATAACACCTGACCAAGTGAAACACAACTAAACAAAGTATGATCAAACTTAGATTTGACTTCAGATTCAATCAGCATCATTTACGGTGTTGCACTCCAAAGATGCAGGAAATGAACGTGGCTATTGGTGAGTGAATGTGCAGAGAGTGTCTCCATTTGTTTGGTCATATCTAAGCTACCTCCCAAAGAGACGCATATTGCATTTTATATTTCAAAAGAAATTACATTACAGTATGTTGCTGTGGTGCTCTGTCAGGGGAAGTCACAGTCGTTTTTGCTTGCCTCGTCAGAGGCAGGGCTGCATGCAGCTCCAGTCTAATGCAATCAAGTTGCTCCAACTCAAGATAAAGCAGATGTGCTCCAAACAGCCTGACTGGAGTGGAAGTGTGAGTGAAGAAGGCTCCATTATGGAGGGAAAAAGTGCGGAGGGATTGCTTTGTAGCAGCCAAACTCTGTGTTGCTGAAAGTTTTTGTGTTAGAGGTTCTCAGCTTAGAGAGGTGCAGCACAAGCATTACGAAGAAAATAGGCTCCTGTATTTTATAGCTCATTCAAAAATAGTTTTACAAGAGGTAGCAGAAAAATAGTAAAATTTATAGAGGTGGAAATGTAAGGAAATTCTTTAAATTTACATGGAATAAAAATTGCACTTTTGTCACATTTTTGTTATGTCTGTTAAATGTTTTTCAAAAGGTACATGTAATAAATCTTTGTGCGTAGAAGCAGCATGTTGAGCAACATCTGCTTCTTTTGCTTTCTTATGTAATTAAATACATTTCCATCACGTCATTTAACAGCTATGAGGAAGAAAAGCTTCCATCCATCTATCATCCACTGTCACTTTGTCAAAAAAAATAATCATTAGAATCTAATGAAACTCTTCATTGCATGAGAATGTATCTGACATCTAAATATGCAGAACTCTGGCCTCAAGGCAAAGCGAGGCAGCATTCAGTAGAACTGTTTAGAGCTAACTGAATGGAGGAAATGTAGGTGTGTACAGGTTTGGGACGTTCATATTAGGTAGATCAGCACAGACGTTGTGCAGCATAAACAAAGCTGTCCGTCAAGTGACAGTTTCATATAATTGGAAAACATTGCTCAGGTATGACTGATCTATGGGAAAGAAAAGCTCCCAAACTGTGCAATGCCAGTATAAGGTTAATAATAATAAACTAATCTTGGAGCATTAATGTTGCCTAATTACACTGTAATTACACTGTATTAACCTGAGCGTAAACATGTGATAGTTTACTTACCTAATGCTGCAGCTCATTGAGTTCTCAGATGACAGGTGATTATTACATGAGGTGTTTTGACTTCACTAAACTATGGGGCAAACATGAACACACAACTTTATTTAGAGAGCATAATGTAGTAAGCACTATGGTGGGATATAGTACCAAAATTTTTAGGGACAGTCTGAAATTCCTGCTTATCAAAAACACACAATAAATGCTAGCTTAAACCTGGAAACCTGTCCAAAGTTTACCCTACCTCTCACCCTATGACAGCTGGGCTAGGTTGACCTCAGACAAGCAAGTCTAGAGACTGGTTGGCGACCAGACGTCACTAGGAAAGTGTGTATTCGCCGACTGATTGGCAAGTGGTTGCTGGCAGTTGGTAAGTGAAACTGTGCTCCACCAAAAACCTCCTTGCGACTGCTTTTAGTCACTAGCAGATTTCTGCAGTCACCCGTAGTTTGCATGGAAGACATTACATTTCTGGTCTGTGCTGCAATTTTTCAAGTCTTGCTACCTCTCGATGAGTAATTGGCAAGTATTTACAGACAAGTCAGCATTTTCAACGGCTATCTGCTAGCGAACAAAGCAATCACAGGGTGGTGCAGCACCCTCCTTTCACCTAGCTACAGCCAGCAACCACTCACCAACCAGTCAGGGAAAACACATTATTCCCTAGCGACCTGTGGATGCCAGTGGGTTGCAGACCGGTCTCTAGGCCTGTGTGACTGAGGCCTTAGGAAGTTAGCAGTAAGCTAGTTGTAGCTAGTTGACAAAGATGTATGCATTTTGAGGTATTTCTAAAGCAATATTATATAATAATAATAATGATGATGATAATGATAATGATAATAATAATGATAATAATAATAACAGTATTGCTATAGCTTTCAATATAAATGAAGATGAAAAGGTAAATACCAGAAAAGTTTTGGAGGATTAGTGAAGGCAGACTAGTTGACATCTGTAAATCCCTAGTGACTAGTTACAGAGAATAAGAGGTAGGTTCCTGGTGCAAGTACATTTTAAGGGTCAGTCGACAGAGTACAGCTCCCACAACTGATTGACTATAAACTGAGAAGACTGCAGCAAACAGTATCTGAGACCATATCACCAGAGCCACAGCTAGGTTAACAGTAATTATGTTGTTGCCTTGTTTGAATTATTTGCTCCCCCAAAAAAATCATGATTCTTATCTACCAAAATTGACTTGGCTTAACCAAGAGTCATTCCTTCAGCATTAAAATGCTGGTGTCTGGAGCACTGTGAGCCCAGAGGCTATACTGCACATAGTGAGGCTTGAAGAGCTTAGCTTAAAGGTATGCTGCACATGAACAGCGCTGATAAAGTAAAAGCTGTACAGGGTAGAATGACAGGTGAATAGCTTTTTTAGGACTTCTGCCTATTCAGTAAACAAGGGCTACAGCACAGTAGAACAAAAAGACGAGTCTCAGCCAACTCATTAGAGACTTGGACCCAGAAACAAGACTGATACGTCATCACTTACCAAGAATTTTGACTCTGATTAATCAGGAAAGCACGACATTCCTCAAGAATTACTAACTTATTCATATTGGTACCAAAACATGGGCACTGTACAAAATCATTTTGAATGATATCCAGCTTTAGTTTCCTGATACACATGAACAGATCCACCGGCCACACACAGAAGAAAGTCACCACTCAGCCCTAATATACAATGAATGTCTCCAGAGACTACTGGTACTACCACTGATCCATAAATGAACAAAAAAGGCAGGCAAAACAGGGAGGAGAAGTGGGGGGGGGGGGGGGGGGGGGCGGTCCCCCCCCCCCCCCCGGGCCCTCTCTGCTACACAAGCTCATGTGAACTTTTGGAGGTAAGAGCCCCGGGGTTCCAAGGACAACTGTCAGGAGACACAGGCTGTGAACTCATGCTAATGAAGGCAGCTCGGCCCTGTAAACAGCATGGGAGGATGTCACTGGAATACATTACAATACATAACTGTCTCCCCGGGGCAGGAGGGTTGCACATGTGGCACAGCCCTGATCACTCCCCTCAACACACACACACACACACACACACACGCACGCATCCTGCTTTCTCAGCCCACCTGGATACCCCACGGGTAAAGAAAATGACAAGGCAAGACACATAACTGAGCTGCTTGCCCAAAATGTTTTCGGTTTAGTGAAAGTTCTCCAGAGGAGTAGAAGCCTTTTTTTTTTTTTAATTAATAATACTTATGACTGACTGTTTCATTTCAAAGCCCACCTTTTCTCTCACTACAAAACCAAGGAAACGGATGCTTTGAAAAGGTGAAAATCGATGCAAACTGTTGAGAACTGAGATGGCAAAATGAGGCTCTTACTTGGTGCTTTGAGGGGAATGAGGCAGCGATAAAGTGAGTGAGAGAGAGCGAGAGCTCAGACAGGAATGCGACTGTTTTCAGGTCAGTGAGCTGCAGTGTGCATGGGCGAGAGAGAGAGTGAAAGGAAGAGAGAAAGGGGAGGGGGTAAACCTATAAACCAGGCCATAGTTCTGCTGCCTTTTCCCCCTTCATTCAAAGACCAAGCAAACACAACATTGAACTTTATCTATCGGGGTTGCCGGGCATGAGGGACATTGTTTCTGAGCTCTTGTGATTTGGCACTGTTGCCAGGGCTCTTATTATTGCTCTGTTTGATCTTTTTTGGACAAGCCATATTTAGAACATCTTTCACTGCAGCAGCGCTGTGCTTAAGAATTCTCTTATCAGCCCATCAACTTTGAAGAAGAAAAAAAAAGTATATTACAAGCAGAAACTTGAACTGCTACTTGGCACAATTTAGAAAGAAAAAAGATGTAATTTGTGAAATTACACAGTTTGTGTTTGAGTGCGTAAAGATTTGGGCTGTAATCCACAGTGCGGCTAAAGTTGTCATGATTTTACTCTCGTGTTTACTCAGACTGTTCTTCAGATTTGCTGAAGGACAATCAGCATTTAGTTGACACTATCTAATGGAATATTGCACAGATTTTCCATATTGTGACGCAGTATATAAATATGAGGAAATTATTTGTAATTCATGTAATTTATTCATGATAATGGTTTAACAGCATGGGCCGTCCTTTGTCAAGATCATCCAAACATTGCTGGGTTACATGATGCATCTAAAGTTGCCTTGCTGAGGTCACAGAGTTACACTTGTGGTGGTAAAAAAAATGTATAAGCCTCCCTAAAGATATTGTAAGGATATATCCAAAGCACACAGCACAAAGTATGTGTTGAGACAATACAGCACCCAATAAAAGGGAGTAAACTTGTATAAAGTAGATGAGCGCATTTCAGGATGCTACAATCAGCGTTTTCCACTTCAGTACAGACACAGCACATGATTCCTTTGCCAGTAAATAACATATTGTTTTACAATCTGAGTCTTAATAAGGAAATCCCCTGCCATTAGATCCAGCTGCCCCTTCTTGCCCCTTTTCTTTCCATCATATTAAGGTGCACAGCCAAGAGGCCTCTGTACCTTTGAGAGGTCTCTGAAGTTCGCTGGCAGGGTCAAGTCCAGCTCCTCCAAGTCATAGTTGGTGAGGACCCAGGGAAAGACCGGGTACTGGTTCAGATCATTGTATGTCCTCCCTAGACACACAGAGCAGACAGAAAACGGTGAGTGATGATGGGCTGGAGGCGAACAGAGGGGTTGAAAGCAGGGCAGGGTACACTTGAGGCTTCAGTTACTTTAGGGGATCAACATGCAACATTCCAACAAGCCCCCAATCAGACGGACTTCCTTCCACACTTCCACAGAGAGTCTGCCAAGAGAACGCATATACTAATGGCAGAGAATGTGAGAATGATTTCTGCGTTTCCCATGACTCTGCCTGCTGAGTGTCCTTTGTTAACAGACTGTGGGAACTACAGGAGGCCCATCTTTAAGTATATGGAGAACAAAGTATTTTTGAGCAGTTAGGAACGAATGTAATTACAGAGTTATACATTCTTCTGGGGGGACATGACTCTGAACGCCTGAAATCTCACAGCAACCATTGATTGACCAGATGTTCTCAAAGGAAAATATGATTTTCAGATGATAAAACTTGTAAAACTTGGAAACTTGGAAAAGCCAAGAGCGTGTACCATGTTGTCAGTAACGCTCTACTTTTCCTTTGAAGATGACATCGATACAGCTGCGAGGTCAGGTGGTGGCCAGTTGTAATCCAGGACTGGGATGGGGCTGAATTTTTACTGCTGGTAATAAATCATGGTGAAAACTTTGGCTCGAAGTAAAGTGACATTTAAAATGTAACAACTTATTTTCCAGGAAAAATGAAACTGAATGTGTGAAAGGGCGCAACAGTGATTCTGAGGTGTCAGACCGCGGTTTCCTATGATCTCCTATTTTTATACAATAATAAACAACAACAGCAGCAACAACAACAAGTGAAAATGACTTCCACATTAAAATTATAAACTCCACAGCAGAAATAAGGAGACAGTTTTGGTCTGTACAGCAGAAATAAAGTCATTTGAAAAAGAAAATACACCCTCTTTCATTTCTAAGGCTTTAAGTATCATGACATAATTTAAAAAAAAAATTACCTGGTCCTTAACACGTCTTAAAATTAGGTAAATACAACCTGAGATGAACTACTACACGATATATTACAATGTCATTATTTATTCATCCCACACTAAGCCAAAATGCAGTAGCAATGAATGAAAAACTAAGTGCACCCGTACTGCTTCCACAGGAATTCATTGTGAGTGAAACTGGGCTTACCAAAGGACCCAGGCACCTCGCAGTCACTGAGGCGACCGTGAACCGGCCAGGCCGTCTGTCTGACAGCTAAAGCTTGGCCGAAACTGGGTAACGCAACAAGACAATGATGCCAGGCACAGCAGCAGACCTATAACAGAATGGCTGAAAAAGAAAAGAATCGAGGTGCTTCAGCAGCCCAGTCAAAGTCCAGACCTTAACCCGCCTGAAACGCTGTGACGGGACGCTGAGAGCTGTGCATAAATCAATGCCTCCGAACCTCAATGAGCTGAAACGACACTGTGAAGAAGAGTGGGCCAGAATTCCTCCACCATGATGTGACAGACTGATGACGTCATGAAGAAAGCGATTAGTTCAAGTTACTGCTGCTGAACATTATTCTACAAGCTACTGAATCATTCTGTGTACTTCGTTTTTCACATTCTGCTTCTGCATTTTACTACCCAGCTCTTCCCTCCGAATACGGTCAAGTCCACATACCTACACAGATCAAGTATAACATTATGACCACTGACTCTGATCATCTCTTCATCACGGCACCTGTTGTTGGTGGGATATATTAGGGAGCGGGTGAACATTTTGTCCTCAAAGTTGATGTGTTAGAAGCAGGAAAAACGGGCGAGCGTAAGGATTTGAGCGAGTTTGGACAGCGGCCAAATTGTGATGGCTAGACTTACTGCTTCAGAGCGTCTCCAAAATTACAGCACATGTAGGGTGTTCCCGTTCTGCGGCGGTCAGTATCTATCAAAAATGGTGCAAAGAAAGAACAGCGGTGAACCAGCGACAGGGTCGTGGGCGGCCAAGGCTCGCCGATACACGTGGACAGCAAAGGTTGACCCATGTGGTCCAATCCAACGGATGAGCTACTGTGGCTCAAATTACTGAAAAGGTTCATGCTGGTTCTGACGGAAAGGTGTCAGAACACACGGTGCTTTGCGGTTTGTTGTGGGCCAGGGCTGTTTTGGCAGCAAAAACAATACAATATTAGGCAGGTGGTCATAATGTTATGCTTGATCAGTGTATTCTAAATCTCTTTGGTTAGCAAGTACGTTTGCACCTGGCTTTATTAGAATGACATTCTCACTCTCATGTAAAGCACAGATGGCAATAATAGGGGCAGAGCAATAAAGGCTGTTTTACTATAGCTAGGTTTAATCAGATCGTTCTCACATCTTTAATGATTAACTATAAAATATTATCAACTTGAACCAGTCCGTCAGCTGTGATTCTGCAGCAGGCTAGCCTTAGAGAACCCAAAAGTAGCCGAGCAAGTGAAAACGTCTGACAGACAGTCGTGGAGAAGGCTTCTGCGGAGTAGCCAGGGTCTGGGGGAAATCCAGAGAGCATAATTATCCAGGTTAATGCCATACACTCAAAAGGAAGCAGAAGGCTGACTGTGGAGGATGAGAGTGGCATCGGTGTGGTTAGACCTACTTGTGCTGAGGCCTGGGCTGGGGTGGCAGGATGTTAATAACAGTGGAATAGTGTTTAATTAGAAGACCACTTCCCGTTCGCACCTCTTCCCAGCATTTCACCCCCCCCTCTGTCTACCGCTCCACACTATTCTGACATCCCTGGCAGCCCGGGTCATTACCAGGGATTTTTAATGAATTTTGGGCATGTTTTTCTGTCTGCCTTACATCTAATTAGCTGACAATAATGTATCTAACTCGAGCACAAGCTAAATATAAATATGCATGAATATGCAGCGAGAAAGAGGATGACACCTTTCTGAGCAGAGTAGCGTGCAGTCGCTCTTGCCTTCCCTGTTAGCTGCAGTTCAGATCAGAGAGCCGACAACAGAACCTTTCAGCTCCGCAGACACACGTGCGCACACTCTCACAAAGCCAGGCACTAATTATCTGGCAAAATCTGCTGCGCCTGCTCTTTGCTTCAAACAGCACACTCCCATGAGCAGTGAAGTTTACAATGTTCAGCACCTCTTAAGACTACCATGGATTCTTAAACAAATACGACACATAACCGAGGCTACTTATAGTAGTTTCCAGCAACACTGACACATAAAGTTTATTGATCATGATGGCAAACCTTAAAGCCATAAGACTCTAATGGGGAAAGTTTCACATATATAATAGATTAAAACTTAACAATTTCACCGCTTGTAAATTCTGCCCGGATAAGGAAGAAAACAAGTCAGAATCTGTCTGTTTAACTGACGGCTGAGAAAAAGAGAATATATCATTACCGCACCTTCTGCTACTTCCAGTTCATAAGCATGGAAATCTCAAAGTTGCACAGCATTAAACATTCTTACCTGCTATAGTGTTAAGAAACATGAGGTACTCAAAGTTGGAGATTTCTCTCCTCTGCCAGCGCTGGGTCATGTTGGAGGATTTGAAAAGCTGACGAGGGGTGGCCAGGGAGACGCGCCTGGAAAAAACATTTACATGATAGATCAATATCCGCGGGATTAGCGTTAGCCGTGGAGATTTTAAAACTTGACAGGAAGTGCGTGAAGCTGGATGCAAAGGATTGGCAACAAACTGTGACATTAAAAGCCAATCACAGGCTTTGTAACTATAATATCATTTTAGAATTAACACACTGAGATGAAGGACAACAAAATGGGATTCACAGCTGCGTACCTTTGATTCGAGTAGATTAACTGAAAGCCAGTTGATGAATTAAAAGTCCTTTAATCGCATCATTATTTTATAAGCGGGGATTGCAATGCAGGACTCCGGTCTTTATTTCCACGAAACTGATATAAGGCGCTGGTTTTGCTGCAGTATATAAACAGGCCTATTAGTACTACTGGAGTCTAAAGGGAGTCTGTGTTTCCTTTTTTTTTTCTCCTGTGGTCATTGGCCTGGCTGCAGTCCTGCTGTATAGAGTCTTCTGTCAGAGAATTAGGTCAGCTCAGTCAGGGTCAGTGCACATCCAATTCAATGACTGGAGCAATGGGACTTCAAATGACTCTACTGCAGGCCAGCACTGCACAGATGCTTCACTACACAACACAGATGAGGTAACAAGGCCCGTGAAAGAATTACAAACATTGAACAGCATTTTGATGATTTTCCTTTGGCCCACCTGGCTTGTGGAAGTCCATAGCTGGTGCCCACTCCCACCCGAGGGAGACTGTAGACTACTTTCTTTACCGTGGCCTGCTCAGGAAAGTTGAACATGACCGATGCTGCAAAGAGTGAAAGATAACACTTAGGATTTCTTTTTTTTTTAAAAGGGGGAAACACGTACCTCCATTTTAAATGCTCTAATTTGTTACTTAATTTACTTCTGTTGGCCATAAAGACCTCCAGCGCTGTGTTCTGCAGGAGGTAACGTCTAGTGAAGACTGCCCGAATCTCACTGAACATCCACTTCCCATGCAAGCCCTCAGTGTATGCTAAGATCTAGAAGGGGAGTAAGAGAATAAAGTCCTGTGGTTATCATGTCAGAGGAAGGGTGATTATAGACGACTACTCGCTTCATTTTTCTCAATGTTAAAGATGAACAACAAAACTTCAGCAGTGCATTGCCCTTCAGATATGACGACAGGTTCAGTGTCACAGGCTTTTACATTATTGCTTAACATTTCATCTGCAGTGGCGCGGGTATTGCTGCCCTCTATCACGACCGAAAGGAGGCAAGTTCTGGGATTCAAACCTGCTACTTGCAAGCTAAACCTTTGAAGTGAGCCACTGCTTTAATGCATACATAGAAAAACGTGTAACGGAGCACTGACGGGAAAATAAACCTGAGTAAAATATTACTGTAGATACGAGAGAAAGATCACTGTTTAATATCCCGTTTCTACAAACAAAAAAAACTAAGCTCTGTTTTATGGGCACCACAAATGCAGTTAGTGAGACAGGAAACCTTCACCTGCTACTTGCATGCTAATCCCTCTACCTATTAGGCTGCTAAGAGGAATTTCTTAACTAGGCTTGCAGGCAGGTATAACAGGGTCAAAGCAACCTGATGTAATTGGGACTTGGAGCTTCACCAAACCAAGGCAAGGAAGAGGCCTCCATATCACACTAATACCAGTCCTTTCATTCCCCATTTCAACTTGTAACAAAGAATTAGTGAGACATTATAACACATTTCATCGCACTCTCTCTTCAAAACACGAAGCTGTGTACAGATTACGTTTGAATGTTTCACACTTTTTGAATTGGTTTAAAACACTCGCTGGAGCAAAACCAAGCAGTCAAAGAAACAGCCCCCTGGGTCAATGCCACATAAATAATCAATAAAAACCATCATGGCGAGAAAAGGAGAGAGAGCAGACAAAGAATCATTAGTGTATGCAGCACCACTGGGGGCTGCAGGTCCACACACAGAAAGCCAAGACAGTTGTTCTGACAGGTGAGAATGGTCCCCTCACACACCCCCCCCCCCCCCCCCCCTCCTTCTCTCTCACTTCCCCCTGACTGAACAATTTTGTCTAACAGTATGAGCCGGGGAGCAACCTCATCAACTCCCCAGGTTATAATCACACATAGGTTCAGTTCAGAAAGAGCGTGTGTGGGAGAGAATAAAGATTTAACAGGGCAGTAAGGGGGTGAGGCCCTACAGTGTGTGTGTGTGTGTGTGTGGTGGTGGTGGGGGGGTAGGGATGGAGGGAATCGGAGTGAGCTGGGTTAGGTCTGATGGTAATGCTCATTTAAAATAGTGACAGGCTGGAAGAGTGCAGCACAAGCCGAGCTCCCTTAATTTCTCCCTGGAATAGCTCATGCCCGACCTCCGTGCCACATCCAAAATCTCTTGAGCTCAATTAAAATTGGATTAGGTGGAGATGCTGGATGTGCAGCCCAGCATCTCTGGTGTTCTCCTACCAGTAATGCCCCTGCTTGACACCTCTGCAATCCCCCAACTCAAACAGTTGTCATAGAGACAGCACGGCCCCGAGGAGGCAGCGTGCTGACTGGAGGGGGATCGAAAAGGAAGGAAGGTGCGATGGAAGGACGGTGAGGAACTGGAGGCCAGCAGCAGCTCGCTGGGAAGCGGGCTATCTTTTATGCCCCCTCCCACTCTGCAGCCAGATGTTCTGGAAGTAGTGCAATGCTAAAAGGCAAGTCATACAGATAAACAGACTACAACAGCTTACTCCATCAACTAGTGAGGTGTTAGATATTCTGATGTCTAGAGACTCAGTTCCAGTACAATCTTTATTTCTTTTTACTTATTGTTTTAATTTACCAGTGGCTCCTGAATTCTCCATTTTTATATCATTAACTGTAAAAATACTCTAACTATAGCAGCCATGGAAGCCATAAAACAAAGGTATGTCAAACATACACTGTAGCACAGGCTCTTAAGTACTGAAACATATAAACAGCTGTAATATTGGATCTCAAAATTGATTCTCAATAAAATATTTTAGCAGCGGCTGTTTTTGGTTAACCAGCTAACGCAAACATTTTACTGCCATGACAAAGTACAGGGCAAAGGGCCAGCTGTCAACAAAAGAGAGGCTAAAGAGGAGAAAAAAGAGCCAATTTCAAACGGCCCAGATCAAAAAATTTGTCATAACAACAAAGCTTTGGTCTAAACCAACACGCAGGGGCCCCTGTAGACTTGGGGATTTGACAAAGCCCAGCCCTCATTTTTGGAGGCCCAGCTGTAAAAAATGCCATTTAATGAACCTGTCTGCTGAAGCTGTCCCCTGCCTGTCAGAGGTGTCAGCCAGTGACAAGCGCTGGGGACGGCTGCCTCCAGTCACAGACAGGCCTGCCAGCTGGAGACTTCGGCCCCAATCTAATCACGCCACCAGGAAGGGACCGGCGCTCTGCTCTTGGTCTGTCACGCTCAGGGCTGGGGGAGCGGCGAGAGGGTGGGTGAAGGGGTCTGCTGTGGCCGACAAGCACAGCCTTTTGTTTCCACACAGGTCCCTCCATGCAGGCTCATTAGGAGCCACGGGCGCATGCGCCGCTTTGCCAGCTGCAGGGAGATATCCCTCTCCTGTATAATGGCCATAATGCAATTTACCAAACTCTGCGCTCTTTTTACATTATTCCTTTTCTCTGCTTCCCCTGACGTGACAGAGGGCGGGCTGTATTCCGCACGCAGAACATCAGAGAAAAAAGAAAATATTTTGACAGATGAGATGAGGAGAGGCACAGGTGACACCAGTGTTTAGGCTGAAACTCATATATAATAATGTGCAGATGCTCACACCGAGCACGTCGTGTTTATACGCGACAGAGAGCCACTCCATGCATGGAAATGGATTCTAATCACATCTGACTTCCGAATAGCTTTGCCCCCACATTGACTGAGACACAATGACAGATGTTATTAATAAATCTAACGAAGCATTTTCTTTAAAACCTGATGCAATTTTCTCCCGTACAGAACAATCCACTCGCCCTCCACTGCATTTACACTAAAATAGGAAAATATTATAATTCAGTGAGACCTCCAAGCCAGCATGACTGATATATTTATATGAGACTGTGGAGCATACTGACAACCTGGTATCATAGCACCTCTGCTGCATTCTTCTCAGATTTGTCTAATAGGCTTCCACTATAAAGCCTCACAACTGCATGGTCCCAGGCGGCCATAGAGAACAGTGAAGTGGAAGAATAAGGGGAGGATACGAGAGGCAGTTTCATTCTGAGTGATATGACTACTCCCCCAGGAGCAAGTGGGATGGATTTCACACATGGCAATTTGGAGGATCAGCACACACTGCATATACTGTATTCAATGGCTGACCCCAGGCAATATGGGCCAAATCTGTGAAGAGGTTGAGCAGCCAGAGAAGGCACAGAGAAAGCACGAAGCCTATAACAGGGAGAGCAGAGAACAACTCTGAGTTAAGTGGAAGATCACTGCCAGCCAAAGACAACATGGCCGACTTGGTAAAAAAAAAAAAGGTCTGTTAACCTAAATCTAAATTAAAAAGAAAAATGCATCATCATGCACAGTTACTATAGCATCAGCAGAACATAGTTCCTACGAATATGCAAAATGCGCTTACATATATAGAAAGGATTTGATTTTTTCAAATGAAACTAAAACCATACGCACAGAAAATAACCTCAACTTTCTTTATATACACTTGGGAGTGCATAGGCTGTGAAATTAAACTCCTGCCGGCATATTTAAGTTTGCAAATCCAAAGCAAAACTCCATATTTTTATTTTAACTTTAATCCTTTTTACATCCTGCAAAGATTCATAATGTATGCCGAAGCATCAAAGCATGCTTTTTTTCCCCCATCTGATCCCTCCTTAATGTGACAACTGTTATGAAGTGTAGAAATGCAAAAATGCAAAAGATTCCCTCAGATTATTAAAAATAAAAAAAAAATAAAAAAAATCAGCACTCCACGTGGTTCCTCCCCGACAGACCCGTATCTCAACTTCAATAAAGTAGCAGGCTCCTAATGCAGGTATTGGGAGAAAACAAGATACAGATTTGCATAATCAGTGTCACTATACATTTGGGTGGTAGCTGGAGTGTGGCAAGATGACACAGCTCTGGTGCTCTGGCAAGACCAGTGGGATAAAGGAGATGAATATGCATTAAATACGCTGGCAGTTCACTGCCCAAAATGTCCAGCCAAGTTTGTCAATAACATTCGTGTCAGGGATGGTATTTCACGCACATTAGCAGACCCCGCAGCGCTGTCTTCAACGCTGCCGCGGCAGGACAGGTGGGAGGAGCCGTTTGTGCAGTATGCGATCGTGTCTTAAAGAGTAAAGCCTCAGCCTATGTGGAAACATAAAGCCCCGAGAAGTGCAATGGGTAAAAAAGCCAAACAGTAACTGAGACCTGTGGTTCCCTGCAGCAGCGATACAAAGTCTGGCTTCGAGCCTCGTGGTGCCTGCAGAAGGTTCTGAGGTTAGAAGAAACAAATCCATCTAAATTGTGATAAATATGTTTTATGAGTCCTGTTTTAATTACCAATACATTCAAATACAGAAATTTATTTTTTTAGTTTAGATATAGTTGGATGTATGCGCCTGATTGTGACAACATGTTTTTAATTTTTCCACTTTTACCCAAGACTATAAAGTAGTGCATAATACACACACTGAGTATCCATCCATCCATTCATCCTCTTCCACTTATCCTTTTTCAGGGTCACGGGGGGGCCGGAGCCTATCCAAGCTGTCATAGGGTGAGAGGAAGGGTACACCCTGTACAGGTCGCCAGCCGGCTGCAGGGCTAACACAGAGAGACAACCACTCACACTCACATTCACACCTAGGGCCAGTTTAGAATCACCAGTTAACCTAACCCCACTAACTGCATGTCTTTGGATTGTTGAAGGAAGCCTGAGTACCCGGAGGAAACCCATGAAAACATGGGGAGAACACGCAAACTCCACACAGACCCCGGCCAGTTGGTGCATTCCAACCCAGGAACTTCTTGCTGTGAGGTAACAGTGCTAACTACCATGCTGCCATGGAAACAAATGTGCTTAAGAGAAATATACATGATTATATGTTATAAGCAACAAATGATGGGATTCAACATTTAAACCTTCATAACGTCACTCTCTTAAAAAAAAAAAAAAAAAAATCATATTTTTCAGGTTTTTAGAAAAGACAGAGAACTGAACCAAACATTGAAAATATGATGATTTAGGCAAAAAATAAAACTTTTGTTTAAAAAAAATGGCTTAGGTCACTATTTTAAGAGGGTAACGATGTGTCACACGAACATGGTCAAGTGTTGAGCCACCCATAGCCACAACCACAAACATACATAAACATACTTAGTCAGCACATCATCCAGATAAAAAGCTTTGGGGCGCTTTCACTAAGGAGCTTGAGAGAAGGGATGCAGTCATTTGGTGTTGGGTCTTTTCAGCAAGCTTTTCCTAATGGGACGTTTTCAGGAACTTGTCAGCCTTAAGATGACTGAAATCTTCCTGGCCTGGGTACCAGCTTCATCTGGCTGCCACTGAGACTGCCAAGCTGATCGCTTTAAATTCCACTTTTCTTTCCCTTTTCGGTTTTTTTTTTTTTTTCGGTTGTGTGTGGGAGGAATAGGGGCTCAGAGCAAGACAGAGTAAAGAAAAGAATAAGACAAGGATGGAGAGGCAGCGAGACAGAGGAGAAGAGGGACAGAAAGAGCAAGTGGTTAGACGAGAGGGCCTGATGAGCAATGAGCGCCTCACTCGTCCTCAATTAATCTTGTCTCTCTACCTTTGCTTTGGCGCTTCCCTTGGCACCAAGGTAATAATGACACCCTCATCCATTATCCTTTTATCCCCGTTATTCACAGGGAATTGCTTAATAATATGTTACAGATTCGTCCTCCTTCATATAATTCTTTCTGTCATTCGCAGTATATCATCTGGAAAACACACAGCCCCCTTTCTGCTGGACGCTGTTTGAGGATTATCATGGGTGACACCTTCGGGATGCAGCCAGAATCTGGAGCATCATTTTTTCAGGCATAAAGTGGAATTACCCTGACTTATCTGTCATTGCCAAAAGCACAACAAGCCATTCAGGGCCAAAGCAAAGGTGGAACAGGTTCTTATCGGCTTCTCTGAATGAGAGGGCTTGTAAATTTATGCTAATGAGGGCCTTTGTCATCCAGGCTCACCCCTTGGGGCTGAACGGGGCTTGCAGGGGATGATAATCTGGCTGTTGAGTGCACTAGATAATTTGTACTTTATCCTCATGTAATTATATAGTTTAAATCTTTTTACCAATGCTAATCCTTCAACACGAGGAAGTATCTTAACCGTGTCTGTGGCTCTTAGCAGCACTAGTTAGCGTGCATCTGACTCTCTCGTAAAATCACGTAGGAGGAGTGCGCTGCTGATATAATTACTCTGACTTTCTGCAGCCTGTGCTGTGAATCCTCCTATCATTTTGATCCACCTTAGCAGGCAGGCAGGCAGTAAGCCAAGCTAGCGGCCTGGGGGTGTGGGAGACAACACAGGAAAAGGTGAAAACATTGCAGCATGACTGAAGAGCTGTTTCCATTTTTTGTCAAGAAAAGAAAAAAATGATAGGGTGAAAAGGAAAATGGGGTAAAATTAGTAAAAGTGAGTGCAGCGGGGCAGCTTTGAGGTCTCTCTGCTGTCCAGTGGGACTCCACGCCATCTCCCGCGCCTGCCAAAGCCGACAGCCTCTGACAAGCTGCTTGGCATGCTGTAATTTGACTAATTACACTGGATTAGACCATATTAATGCAAGCTGTTTTCTCCAGGGTCATTGACCCACCCAGTGCGTCCCTTGCTAGCTTTCCTCAATTCGGTGTAAACAAAAGAATCTCAAGAATAAAAGCAGATTTTTTTAATAAGCTCTGAACACATATCAATTTAACTGATGTTATTCTTATAATGGGAGAGCCGGTAACAAAGCACCCACAGCACAGAAACCGCGAGATGCAGACTGCACTTTCCTGGGGCACATCATCACAAGATTCTTTGATAACAAACCGAATCTTTCTCTTCCTGCTTCGACTGTCTGCGTGAAAAATAAAATAATAAAATAATAAAAATGACTTTCAGAGAGGTACCATAGTTCACGAAATTGGTTTTTACAGAAGCTGAAGGGGGTAGAGTTACTAAGACGGGAATCCACATGCTGACAACAGCAGCAAAAAAAATGTAACTTTGAATTTTGTAATTTTGACTTTTATTTAGAAAAAATATGAGGATGAAATGTGAGCAGCGAGGCACTGTGAGGTTTAGCTGCACAAATGTCTTCCCGGGGAAAATTGTGTTTTTGCAATCTGTAGGACATAAAAGACACATCAGCTGATCTGGAAATAATACTCAGAAAACCTGAAAGAATACTAAACTGTGAAAAGAACGAGGGGAAAGCGGCTCATTTGCATTTGTAAAAATCCAAAAAGAAAGAAGGGAAATGAGCCATAGGATATGTGTGTTTTAATACAAGTGCTCTCCCAATTGTACCAAATCAATTTGAATTTGACACAATAGAGAGGCAGCTTCAGTGTTTGTATGTGTTCCTCTGCCTTGAACACGGTGTAATAATAGTCTTAAACCATGCGTTATAAAGACAGAATACCAAAGAGGCTTACAGCCTCAGTTTCATGAAACATTTAGGTAAAAGTTCCAAAGGCTGAGGATGATGAAAGAAGGTAAGCTTGAAAATGGGCTTCTGGGATCCACAGCCCTTATTGTACAGAAGTCACATCAAATTAATGCTGAGGGCCATTTGCAGCCTTTCTTCTCCTGAGCTTTTCAGAACGGATTAAGCTATGAAAACTCAGAAATTACTAAAGCACCTATTAGGCATTAAGCTCACCCTTTCTTCTCTTTCCCTTTGAAAGTCATTGAATGTGCTTCACTTCACTTGTACCACAATTCACAAGTTGTTTGCATACTTGAAAGAATGGTAAATGATGAAATGTGTCCTGTGAAATGTATACTTTAGATTTGCTTCTGCATTTCTTAGCAGAAGAAAAAATCTTTACTTTTACACACATTTTCACACCATTTGCCCTGGTTTAACCCAGTTATTTGTTATTTTGCAAATCTGCATTTTATACAAATTCATGCAGCAGCTTCGCATATAGCAGCGTGAGCATTTTGCTGATAGTTCCAGAGTGTTTTCACACTGGTGGAGAGTTACTACTGCTGGCTTTCTTTCAGGCTTTCTGCACCCTTCTTCGCTCTCTGAATGCTGCTTCAAAGAAGCGCAGGGAGTGCATGAATTGTAATTATGGCTCCTAAAAGGATTCAAGAGCAACCAAACGATGGCACTTGAGGAACAGGTCGTGTGGAGTTAAACGGCTGTCAGACACTCAAAGCACACCAGCATGTGAACAAACCCACAAAGGCCGGACAAGTGCACTTGTAGGGCCCTCCTGCCCACTTTCTCTCTCATAGGGAGGGATTAAAGATCAACTGAGACCCCTTTAAAGACCCACACAGCTTTTCTGCATCTTCACTGACATTCCAGTTTTAGAGAAGGGTCGCAGCTTTCCAGGTATGTAATTAAACCTGAAACTAAGTAATACGCACAGTAACAACTAGTTACAGAGCCGCTTAGGTTTGACTCAGAGATGTTTAATCAGAGAAAACATTCGTCTATTATAAACAGGCTGTTATATAACAAAGAAATAAATCCTCTTGAAACATTTCAAAGTAAATAATCAACAGCGGTGCAGCGTGTGAGAGGGAGAGGCAGGTAATTGGTACCACCTGAGAAACCACAGCGTCAGATTATCCGACAATCTAGCCTTCACAATTACGCAAAGTATCATCCGTGCTCCCAAAACAGTTTCAATGACTCACCGGGGCCCAAGAGCCCTGGCTGCACATTAAAGAGACCAGCCTTCAGTCAGGACCTTCAGGAACTTCAGCCCCAACCTACTCCCCAAAAGCACCCTCAAAGAACCCAACCTGCAGCGTGAAGTCCCCATGTATGACCCTTATTAAACTCCTAATTGGATTGAGAGGCACTAAGAAAAAAAAAAATTCAACATTGTTCATTCAGCTGAGATTTTCTTTAACATTCCTTCCAGTAGTTTGCCCCTTCAACAATAACATTCAAACTCATGTCACTGAAAACCTTTTTTTCTTCTTTTCAAAACACCAGATTTTTTTTTTCTTTTAAATTGGAGTATAGGCAAAACCTTTTTCACCTTTTCTTTTAAGACAGAGCACTATTTGATTTTCACAGGGTGCAAGTGACAGGCTGAAACAAAGCTCAGCGCTGCCCATTGTAAAGCCTTTCACTGTTGTAATGGTTTTAAAATGGCTACAAGCAGGGCCCCATTCACTGGTGACCAGGCTGCTCCACTCTCATCTTCATATCCAACACAAACTGCGCACTGAGCGGGAACTCTGGAATCAGCTGACGGGTGAACGGGGGGCCGAGTTTGCTCGTACCTGCGGTGCCAGCCTATCAGCGCCTACAGAAGTTCCCTCCACATTTACACTAATTATAGAGAATAAATAGTTCCATAACAACAACATCAATCAAGTTCATTATGAAAAACTGCGTAATGACAATAATTACAATAATATCTCATTAAGAAAAAGAATAAGAGACAGGGGAGAATTAATAGCAGACAGGTGTACAACACACCGCAATTATGGAACCTGAAATTAGTTCATTGCCTCGAGGCAAACACAAGAGAAAGGGAAGGTTGTGTGAGAGTGTGTGTGTGTGTGTGTGTGTGTCTTGGGTGGTGGTGGGGGCTTGTTTTAGGGCTGGGAGTAGGACTGATAGAGGGAGGCTCACTGACAAAAAAAGGAATTGCAAATAAGCAAACAAAAATGTCTTAAATGTGTAAATTAGAGAGAAAAATAAGAGGGAAAAGCAGCTTTTCCCTGCAGACTGGATCCTTAGATGAGAAAGGAGCAGCGAAACGTGATCAAGGGGAGCCGTGGAGCGGTGCGGCAGGCGTCAAGATGAGCACTCAGCCAGCGAGTGGCAGCTTCTCCTTTTCCAGTCAATCATTCATTACAGAGCCAAGTGCTGTGGAGGAGTGCCTCCTCTTTTTGACCTATCATATTACTGCCTCTGTAAACTCCTAATCCCCCCCGTTCGTTAGATGGTGTCAACAGCCGACATGCTCACTCCCTGCCGCTGCACTCCCTGCTCAGACACCTCCCAAGCTCTGCCAAGACCACAGAATTGACACTCTAATAAAATCGTTTGAAATTTAACGAGGTAGAACGGCATAACTTTATCCTCCTGTTTGCTACTTTCACCAACCTTTCTGACTTTTTTCCTCCCAAATCATTAGAAAGACACGCAGAAAATTAAACAGCTAATTAGCTAACTTTAAAGTTTTGTTTCAACATAAATTCTAGACTCAGTTAACTTTAAGTTACCTTAAAAAAAAAAAAAAGTCCCGACTTTAAGTCTTCAATCTTTCATTGGCTGGTCTGAAAGGCCAGTGTTTTTTTTTTTTTGCCTTGGGGCTGTTTCTAAGCAGGTGAAAGCCTGGAGGCAGGAACCTGCACATCAGCACTTCTTCGTCCATCATGACTTTTTCATGGCGACCCCATCTCCTGAGCTTCTCTAATAGAGCCCAGTGAGATGACTACTATAATGAGTCCAACAGATGAAAGACCAGCAGGACAAAGCAACATTCAGATACATCTTCCAAAGCGCACCGGGGCACCAATCTGGGACTCTCTCTGTGAATTTTTATTATTGAAGTAAACAAAAGAATCAGACGCGGGGTAGAAACCAGATGAAACGTGTGTTTCAGAAGAACTCAAAAATATATTTTTTGCTAGCAATTAATAAAGTCAAAGTGATCACAAACAGCAGAAAACAATCAAGTTTATTACAGGAAAGTCCAAACGTATCACAGGTGTCACATGCATTAGCACACTGACCCTTTCAAATAAAAGACACAAAAACACACAAAAACACACACAGACACACACACAGATCCAAGTGTGCATGGGCTTAGGTAGGGTCCCAATTTAAGCTGACAGATACCAGATAGCAGATACTCAAGGAAATGACAGCACAGATTTGGGATGGTTCTGAGTTCAGCTGAATGTGACAGTGCTGCAACAAAACTATTAAACATGAGTGAAGGCGAGTAATGCTAATATTCCTTATTTCCTAATGACGTGCAGCACGTAAGCCTTTGTAGTCAGCCGGGGTCTTAAAATATCGCACCTTATTGGGAATATATATGGAAATTGGCGAGATAAACTTTGTCACACCTACCACATAACACGGTTTAAGGGATGTTAATTACCGTATAAAATAAGCAATTGGCATCCTGCCCCATATGTCCCGCTTTTTGGGTGAGGAAGATGGAAATGAGGTGGGGTAGATTTGATTGTGACATGCTCTCCGTCTGTGCTCCACAATGCGCGGCTTCGCCAGTAACAGGCTAATATTCAGCAGAGCTCACCACCACCAGAACTAATGAAAGTAGACAAAATGTCTCTGCTGCCATCTTTGTCTAGCATCCGCTCACGGTGAGCCTCCCTCTTTCCCTCCTTCTCCTTTTCACCTCCCCTCTTTCCCCTTGCTCTTGAAGGGAGGGTGACAGCAGCATAAAATGGTGGCGAGCAAATGTGCCTTCCATGTGGCAGCAGCGGTGGGGGTGACAGGCCAGGCTGAGGCCAGCGCTATCAGCAGTGCATGGCTGTTGCTTTGAACAAGCTGGATGGTCGCCATGGAGGATCAGGGCAGAGCTCATGAAACACCAGCAGCTACAAACAAAAGCATTTCAATATCAAATCCAAAAAAAAAGAGAGAGCAGCCACCCCTAAAAAAAAAACCCCAGCCCTCTGATAAATGGAAACTTCACCGTTTACTGATGCTTGCTAATAACTGACCGCACATCAGTTATTTTGATTTATGCATTTGAAAGTCTCACAGTAAACAGATTCATATATTAACTGACACAGTTTAATATTATGTGTAAATACCAAATATATAAAACCCTGAGATGATTCTAACAATGGAGGATGCCATAGTGCTATACAGATAAACTTCTGATTTTATATAATACACACACAAGAAGATCCATCATACATAAAACTACTGAAGAACGCAAACGCACGTCATCCAACAATTAATGTTTGAGTCTTTCGGGGGGGGGGGGGTTGTTATTTAACCCCGAGCGCGGAGGAGGATGAAGCAAGGGCATAAATCACAGAGTGAAACAAGGCAGACTCCTCGATTCATTAATGGAAATGATCTGTCAATATGCTGGAGTCAATTCACACGTGTCAGCTGGGCTCAGCGCACAATGGCCCAGCCAACTTATGAACTCCCTGCACCACTCCAACGAGTCCATAAAACAACTGGCAACGCCGCTGGGGAGCACCCCGAGACACCACCCTCTTGCACAGACCACCAGATGACACAGATGGGGCGAAACCAAACAAAGACGAGACTCCCTTTGTACAAAGACGGACCCCTTTCAAAAGCCATTCATGCAACAAATTGGGGAAATCTGGCCATGCAGCACTCTGGGTTTTGCTCTTTTATTAGCATGAGCCCCACGTCACAGTGAGCGAAATCAGATTTATGGCTCTCTGCGACAAAAGTGGTTAAAATTAAGCCGACTTTAAGACAAAAAATAAATAAGTGAAGCTGCGTTCACCAACAACAGTTTGGCCGCGTTATCCAGAAACAGCTCGTTCGACTGTAAACGAACCACAGAACAACAAGTCAATTCACTCTTATTACTCTTTGCTGCGCAGCACAACAACCACCAAAGCATCGGCTAAGGAAACGCTAATGAGGGAAAGCTAAACAAAGACAATGCTGATCCTTGCTTTCATGTCTTCTCCTCTAGCGCTGATGGATTATTTGGCTAAATATAGGGCTAAATTCTCCAACATGACAGATTTTTATTGTCAAATCATCTTGACAAGCTTGTAAGCGAATGTAACTTCAGTCTGTGTGTTGTTGACTGCGCCAGATAGATATTAATGATTCTTCATAGTCACAGGGACTAATACCTATTAATAACAGCCATGCACAAGGTACTGCAGGGGTAACTTTAAACGGCTTCAAGCTATAGCACTTTCAAAGGCAGCCCATCAGTTATGGAGGTTTATTTCCATGTAGGTCATTAAGTATGAGCACACAAGCTTTCTCTTGTTAGTCCTTCTGCATTTTTCTTTTCTTGTTCTTTCTCAGCTGCGTGCTGGTGCTGCTGCAGCAATCTGCATAGAGAGACATTTGTCATCATTAGCCTTGCTCTGACAGTTGGCACCCGGCACCTCAGATCTCTAAGACTGGCAATTATGAACCCTTCATCCCTTATTTAGGCAACATCACCTAATTTCATCACAGGCCTCACCAACAGCGCTTGATTACCAACACCCCCAAACCTACAATATGCCCTCAATTCTTCCATTTCCTTTGTTTTGTGCTTCAGTGTACTCCTACTCCTAGATCACGTGACATGTGGGCGAGAGTTGTGTTCATTCAATCTGAGATTTGAAATTACTTATCAGGCACGAGGGCTGCAGAGAGGCCTGTATATGAGCATCATGGGGTCAGTGGGCAGATGATTACAGCGCCCACTTTTAGACATCTTGCGGACATTAAGATTAATCACAGTGTTGTTGCTGAGCGGCTTCCTTTAAGCGGGAACAAGGTGGGAATCAGCAATAAAGCAAAAACAAAAATGAAAATAAGCGCATGCTAGCAGAAGACCTAAGCAAATCTAATTTCTAGAAATCAACAATAAGAACACGTGTAGAATAACGTAATAAAAACCAGGTGCTGCAGTTTCCAACACACAAAATGTTTAACAACAAAATACCAACTGTAAACTGCACGCTGATGAAAACGAGCGGCAGCAGCGCGGCAGCAGCGCTGTCACTGCCTTCAGCCAGCTGCAGAAAACGTGCAGGTAAAGGTGCGCTGAACGTTACGTAAGACTGCACGTCCCTTTTTGTAACGCAAACCAGGCATTTCTCTGGATTTTTACTTTGGCAAACAAACTTGAATTGTATATATGCTAAATTCATGCAAATACATGCATGTAATTTATCACCAAGCCTGACAAGCGTACCATATTGCAGAGGGGAGGGGTGAAGGGCCAAATGAAGCTGAGACAATCAATTAAGTTTTATAATTTACACTTTTCTTCGCCTCTCTTTCCTCACAATGTCCCATCAAACCAACGCATTTGGTTATTTCTGTGTGCTGCAGCTCACTGTGAGCCGTGTCTGTTGAGGTTACCGCTAGAGGGTCTCTGAGTGCCCTCCGGCCATGTGGTCCAGCTTCCTGACTTATCCAAATGAGGCTGCTAATACACAGCGGAGAACAAAACAAATGAATGGACACAATCCAAAGGGGGTCCACAGCGAGGCTCCAGGCCCAAAAATTAACTGGCCTCCTACAGAGACACCATATTGCGTGGAATAATAATGTTCCATTATTAAAAATCCCAATGACAATTTCATTTTGTGACAAACAAAATTACAGAAAGTGTGTCAAAGTGAGCGACCATCCCATGAGCATATTATTTCTCACAGTTTGAAACCCAAAGTGTCACTGCTTTTAATCTGATCTGTACAAACAGATGTCATCCTACTAAAACCACTCTGATTAATCTGGACATTAACTCGGGAGCTCGCTGGTTACATTCCCTTTGTGTGGGATATCACTTGAGAGGGTCCTTTTTAAGACTAAATTTTTAAAAATCCAGGAACTTAATGAAATGGCATGTCTCAGTTGTGCAACTAGATTTTTAATAAAACAGCATCCATAATTACAGAGTCAGTAAAAGGATTGCTGGCCACAAAAGTCTTGATCCAGTTTGTGGATCTTATTATGAGGTAATGCAGAAAATTGAATTAAAACACGCATATATAATATTTTAAAACCATATTTTCCATACAATAGGTGGAAGAAAACGGATGGCTGGATGGAAAACTAATTTTCAAAACATAATTTTTAATGCACATACAATTTATTACATACAATTAACAATAATTGTTTTCAATTAAACATATTTATAGCAGCATAAATACTGAGGAGTAAACATTAAATATCATATGCTTCGCGACTCTGGTGTCACTTGGTAGAGCATAACTTCAAGTCACTCAAAGCGCTGCTTATCTCATCAAAGGCCAATTATGCCATCAGACAAGTACCACTGAACTTGTGCCCGTCCATGTTAATACAATGATGGGTCTTGCTAGAAGAAAGGATAAGGAAAAATGGAGAAAAAATGAATAAGTGTAGAGGAATGCTCTTTGAACACAAAGAGGCCTTCAAAACAGGGTCACATGCTCGTGCAAAATTAGGGGGAAGTAGAAGTCATTGTATTGATTTACACAATCATGCATGCATGCATTTTGCTGGGTCAGAAATAGGCCCGTGCTGGAATCACAATCCCATATATCACACTGGAGGGCCTTCAATAGCCTAGCGGGGTGGTGAATGAAGCAACAAAGATTGCAATGTTGTAATGGTAAAGATATGGGTATGGAGACTGGATTGTCTTAGGCTAGACCTGACAACTGCTGGAGTCATGGGACTGCAGAGCAGGTTGAGTTACTGTGAGATCTGTGCTACCACATGCTTTAGATTAAGAGGTGATAATCTCAATGAAAATCCCTGCTTCTATCACGCATAGGGACGGCCAAACACTGGAGTACAAACTCGAGAGGTGCAACTGGATTCGGAGGTATCTGACTTGGAGTAAGATAGCCTAGTCTGGTTTCAATAAAAAACAAGTACCTGCTGAGCCACAGACAGTGGGAGAGAGTGAGAGAAAAGACTATCAAAGCCTGAGAGGGGAAGACTTTTAGCTACCTCTCACCACATGAAAACCTTCCAAAACGTCCTCTGCATATAAAACATTTAAGCTGTAAAATGTAATCACAGCTAAATGTGACGAAAACTAGAATAAAACCATTATCATTATTGTTATTATTTACTGTTATACTATTTTCCCACAACTGGATTTAAAGAAAAATTTAAAAAAAATTAAAAGAAATGCTACCCGTATCTGTAATTTCTGCCTAGTAACAATGTGAAATTATCACCAGGGTTTACCAAGCAGCTACTGGCAGTGTGTGTTCATGACAGGCTGTGATGATAATGGGAGTCACCTATCCATCAAGGTCCCTCCCGCACACACGCCACCTCCTGCCCAGCCGCATCCATGTCGTTAGAGCCGGAGCTGACGAGCAGCGGTTTGCCCTCATAACGTCTGCTCGTGTGCAGTTCAGGCTATGAGTGTAAATTACTTTTTGTTGCTTATCTGATCCGTGCAGCATTATCTTTTTGAAGTTTTCTTCAAAGCACTGTATTGTGAGATGAGTGCCAGTGCAATGATGAGAGCCAGAGAGGGTTTAGTGCAGATGTAAGCTCACTTTATTGAGGATCATGGCACCGTCTATAAAATGCACATATATGTCCATTTCAACTGTCAGAATTATTTTGTTTTTACTTACTTTTTAATTTTAATTTCCATAATAGTGAAAAAAAAATTTTTGGTAGTATTACCATCTTATTGAATAAAATATAATAAGAATGCAGCATGCCAGTGTACATTTTCTTTATTGGAATAATTATATTCTATATTCTAATCATCTTCATAATTAGAAGTACTTTCAGAGAAAATTAATAATACAAAGAGCAAAATAAATATTTACTTTTATACATTCTTCTTTCACCAAAACTGCAATCAAAATTTGTCAGTAATGTGTGGCAAATATGATAAAACATTTTTTTATTTCAGAAAACTGTAAGGAGTAAATATCTGTCAGCATTACAGCTGTTGTGGTTTTCTTACAAAATACAGCAATTAAAACACTAAAATAAAATCACTGATGATACATTGTTGCTGACAGAACAAAATACAAATGTATATAACAAAAAACCCTCATTATCATACAAGCTGAATTTTGATAGCTGAGATAATAACTTATTCAAACTTATGATAATTATTAAATCAAAACTTTAAATAAATAGAGTGAAAACATTCTAATGTCTCAGAAATAAATGTGGTAGCTCAACGCTGTTTATTAACCAACCCTGAAAGATCCAATTAAAAAAACAACAACACGATTATTTCATTAATATGACTTAAAGTAAAGTACAAATATATATATTTTTAATCCACATATGTATTTGTATATTGCTGACTACATTTCTCCATTCAAAATGTGATTTATCTGCTGTGACCTATATGCAAAAAAAAATAATAATAATAAAAATAAATAAATAATCGATCTGGTGCGCTGCAGAAAAAAGATTTAAATAATTCTGAAAACTGACCTATTTATTAGACGAATACATGAATACCAAACAATTCTAAACCCACCTACTGTTTCAAATATGATTCAACAGAGCGCACTAAAAAAAAAAACAAAAAAAAACTCCGAAGATAACGTCCAAGAAAAAAAAGACACGTTGCGCTGTGGAAAATCTTTTTTTCCTTTCTTCTTCTTCTCTCCAAATGCGTAGGTGTACTTCCGCTCCTCGATATACTACTAGTACCTGTACTTTTTACTTGTATATAACACCCGGGGATGAATTTGTTTTCGATAAACTGCGGTGACGCATCGGACAGCGATTGGACATCTTGGTTTCAGCTCCTCCCTTATAATAAAGTGTGTGCGTGCGTGTGTTCCCGTTGTAAAACACAGTAACACCGGGCGTCTGCGTCAAGAGGACAAACTCCACTCTGCGCAATTACGCGGACCCTTAACTGGCACAGTGATCATACAAAAACGAAAAAGGCATTTCTGCTGAACAAGACTGAAATGGACTTTTAATCACGCCACCCCGATAATTTCGAGGACCTGCTTTGAGCACTTCATTGCAGTTTACGGCACACCAGCTGTGAATGTTATGATATGATTTTAACGCGTGTGCTCTGAGCACAGCTTAGTTGTTTTATAAATACACTTTTTTTCTTTTTAGACAGCTTTCTTTCTTCTCTAAAATTGGCTCCCGTACAAACAGCCGCGTTGGATCCCTCGGCTTATTGCGAGACTCCGGTGTATAACCCGGATCTCTGCCCTAATATGATAGCCGCCCAGGCAAAGTTGGTATATCACCTCAACAAATACTACAACGAGAAATGTCAGTCTCGAAAAGCAGCCATCGCCAAGACCATCCGAGAGGTGTGCAAGGTGGTTTCGGATGTCCTGAAGGAGGTGGAGGTGCAGGAGCCCCGCTTCATCAGCTCTCTCAGCGAGATGGATAATCGTTTCGAGGGACTAGAGGTCATTTCGCCCACCGAATTCGAGGTTGTACTCTATCTGAATCAGATGGGAGTATTCAACTTTGTGGACGACGGGTCCATTCCCGGCTGCGCCGTCCTCAAGCTCAGCGACGGCCGTAAGAGAAGCATGTCTCTGTGGGTTGAATTCATCACAGCCTCCGGTTACCTCTCTGCGCGCAAGATCCGGTCGAGATTTCAGACACTGGTGGCGCAGGCAGTAGACAAATGCAGCTACAGAGATGTTGTCAAAATGGTCGCTGACACGAGTGAAGTGAAGCTGCGCATTAGAGACAGATATGTGGTACAAATAACGCCGGCTTTCAAGTGCACTGGCATCTGGCCACGGAGCGCTGCGCACTGGCCCCTGCCTCACATCCCCTGGCCGGGACCTAACAGGGTGGCAGAAGTCAAAGCGGAAGGTTTCAATCTTTTATCCAAAGAGTGTTACTCCCTGAACGGCAAGCAGAGCTCAGCAGAGAGCGACGCCTGGGTTTTGCAGTTCGCCGAGGCCGAGAACCGACTCCTTCTGGGTGGATGCAGGAAGAAATGCTTGTCTGTCCTCAAAGCTTTGCGAGACCGTCACCTCGAACTGCCCGGACAACCTCTGAACAACTACCACATGAAAACGTTGGTTTCCTACGAGTGTGAGAAGCATCCCAGGGAGTCGGACTGGGATGAGAACTGCCTCGGCGATCGCCTGAACGGGATACTATTGCAACTTATTTCGTGTCTGCAGTGCAGAAGGTGCCCTCATTATTTCCTGCCCAATTTAGACCTGTTTCAAGGAAAACCTCACTCTGCTCTAGAGAACGCAGCCAAACAGACTTGGCGACTGGCGAGAGAAATACTGACCAACCCCAAAAGCTTGGAGAAACTCTGAGGTAAAAAAATATATATATATTAGTTCACCTCGTCTTAAAAATGTGTTGAAGAGGCCTAATGAGCTCATAAACGGACAGAAAATATTGCCAAACAATTTGCAAGTCTTGTGAAATGTGACTGTCCTCTGTTGTTATGTTTTGGCCTAGCCTGTTTCAAGATTTTTTTTTTTTTAAATAACAGTTTAACTTGTCACTCTCCCCGTGCACCTTTTGGAGGTGTCAGTACTTAAATGTATATCATTGGCTAATCCAGGAGACCACCTCAGCAGTGGTTTCTTTCCTCTCCGTGTCACACGGTTGCCTAAATCCCGCATTTCCTCAAACGCTTTAAAATAAAGCCCGTGACGACTTTTGGAAGAAAAAAACAAAACAAAAACACATCTGTACATTTTATACTGTAAATACATTCATAGATTGTGATTCGAGTGGTCTGAAATTGTGAATGTTGTTCTGTGACACGTAAATAGGATCCACCTGTTTAAATCTACTTCTGATTTTTTTTTCTTTATCTGGTAGAAACGTTTTTAATTTATACTTGCATCAGTGGTAGTCTGATTCACCTGTTTCAATGGACATTTTCTAATATTTAAAAGTTTACATTTTGATGGTAGGCCTAGGCATTTTTGTTACATTGAAAACATTCCATCAATTTACTTGAATTATTATTTAAAGTACAAACATTTGAATTGTTTTTCCTCTACCGTGCTTAGGCCTACACGATTTTAAAAAAAAAAGAAAATGATAACATATATATAGTATAAATATATATTACAGTTTAATTGGAAAAAATGCACTTGAAATACACTGGATTATAACATCTGTGATCTGTTTTTTTTTATTTCTGTCTTTGATCTAATTTAAAGAGCTAATAAAACGAGCTGTTTTATATTTGTGTCCCATTATGGTTTTATTAAGTGTGTATTTCCTATAGTGAAGTAGGCCTAATGCGATGAAGTAATTATATGTTGGGCTTTTAATTTGAGGGGGGGTCTCATGCTCTTGCAGGGATACTACATTTGAAACTTTCCAAAAAGAAAAAGGGGGGTGGGGGAGCGAGGGAAAAAAAATAGTCATTTTCATATTCAACATTTTAAAGGAGTCCGCAATCCTGCCGATTAGTTTGAACATTAAAAAAAGTCCCCTACAGTAAACTCCCGCAATTATAACATCACTTAGGTAACCAGGTCCCTTGGCAACCTGGTGATTACCTGTCATTACGCTTTATTGAGCATGCGCCGATAGGGTCCAAAAATATGACCGAATAACAAAAATCTGAGCAATAAAAATTTTTTAAGAAAAAAAAATACAGAGCATATGCGGAGGAGCAGTGGACATGTAAACCCACGCGTTTTAATTTTATATCTCCAAATAAAAGATAAATACACCTGTCGGACGGTTAGCTAAGACGACTGCAGTGAAAAAAGAAAAAAAAATACCGAGCAGCCTGTCTGAAACCAACTGCCCGCTTTAAACTTGAGCTGTACACTTGCTTGCAGGTTACTTACCTTTGAGTCGACCCTTTTGAAGGCAGGGTCATCCTCGTCCACCTCAAAGTAGATTTCAGTGGTGGTGATGGACAGAGTCCCCCGAGCCACCAGGACAGGGGCAACAAGCTGGGCCGGGCTGCTCAGGACCACTGGGCCTGCAGAGTGCAGAGGGGACGGCCAAATGCTGAATAAGTAACGTGCAAAAAGATTTAAAAAAAATAAATATTATTTTAACTAAAGCCAGGCTAAGTTTAATTCTGCTAAACTGCTCAATGCGATCACAGGGGGTACCACCAAGCCGCGGCCTGTTCGCCTCAAATCACAACTACGTGCCAACGCAATCTGCGGATATAAATACGAATGCATTTTAATATATAGATATTTAAAAAGTATTACAAAATTAATATTTCTTTTTCATTGTAATTGTTTTATTTATTACGCCAATGTATACAAAGTGCATCGATGGCAGGCTTTTTGCAGGCCCGTTTTTGGTAGTGCGCACGCGTACCAGCGAAAAACATAAAGCATTTAACCGGGTTAAACGGGGGCAATTAAAAATAATTACAATAAATTTCAGTATTCAGATACACTGATAAGGAGTGACAAAAATATTATTATAATCTAATCGGAAAAATGTTTCCATTAAGGCACATTTTAAAAAACGCTCCTATTATCCATGTAATTAGAATATCAATTTACAAAATTGTTTTTCAAGACTGTTTTAAAACGGACAAGCTAAGAGGCGAATATGGAAAATGAGAAAAGACATAATAATAATAAAAAAATAGAAATAAAGGAAAATAATCAAAATGATATAAATACTATAATAATAAAGCTCGTTTTCTATTTCAAATAGTCGTCGACAGTGTTAAGGTGGGCTTGTGGCCCTGGTCAGCTGATAGTGATCACATCTTTATTTCAGTCTCCTCCCTCCCTCTCCTCCTCCGCCTCATCCTCCATGTTCTCAGATCAGTGTCGCTGTGGAGTACCGTTACAGTGATTTGTCTGCTCTCAAACGAAACCTTTCGAAATCAGGATATTTATCGATCCCTTAAACTCCAAAGAGCCACTTTAATGTCTCATCAATCTTAATCTGCGCTCCTCGGCCAATTATGGCCGATAGTGTTACAGGAATACAACTGGATTTCGGTCTCAACTCCCAGAGCGCCCCTTCATCGCTCTTGCAGGCTGCACAGTTAAACCGCCCTCCCTGATTTTTTTTTTTTTTTCCCAGCGTTGCTCGGGTCCATTAACGGCGATCCTATCTGCTGATGCTATCAGCCCCGACGCTACACGTTGCTTACAAGCTTCATATAAGTAACCGGTAACCTCAAGCATGTTTTTCTGCATGTCTGATAAGGTTGGGTGTATTTGTTTAAAAGGAGAGAGGGAGAAGAAAAAAGGAGGAGGAGACCCAATAGCAGTGAAAGTATGTAAAAAAAAAACCAACAAAAAAAACGTTTACATTATAATAATATTTTTAATACAACTGATTCTTTTTGGCATAAACTGTTCCAACAACAATAAAAATAGACTGCCCTTATGTTCACTCCAGTCCCAAAATTATAAACCAGTCCACCTCTTACTAAATGTAACACTTCTAGGACTGAAAGGGCACACAGAGAAATACTCTATAGCTTCGAGCATTAAGCCACAGCATCCATTGCTCATAGGCAGGAAGAGGATTAGGCAGTAATCCCCTCAGGGATCCTTCCATAATTAGGCTATATGGCATTAAAATGTTTACATGAGAATAATGAAATTAAGGGCAAGCTACACAGGATGAGTGTTATATATAGGATAAAGCTTAAATTACCCGGGTGATGGGTCTTTCTTTTAATGAAAAATGCAAATATTTCTTAAATGACAGGCCAGTTTAATGAAGTGATGAAAAGTCCCATTTCATTGTGGAGGGAGTTTGGGAGAACTGCTCAGAAGATCGGTATATTATTACCCACAATTCATCCAGTGGACTGCAGTATTTGATTAGTGCTTTTATATTTTATCTTATGAGAGAAACAGAAATGGACATGGGTTATGTGCATACCAGAGCAGTATCATTTACACACACACACACACACACACACACACACACACACGCACACACACACACGCACACACACGACTTACAGACCTTTGAAATAACAAAAAGCACAGTAACATTTTCTCTTCCTCTCCCATCCTTTGAGATTTACATTCATAAATGTTATGTTGCTTTTCCATTATGAAGATGTTACATTTTAAGGGATCAGCACTCTGAATGGGGACTTTAAATGGATACAGAAAGCCTAAATTAGGGCAAAACAAAATGGTTGCGGCCTCTAAACCACACTTTGGGGTATATTAACATGGTTCCGGGATGCCAGCTGAGCAGTCATATTTACAGTCTCCCCTTTGACATGAGGCTCCGGCTTTGCTATTCTTTGTCCTCACACACATTTCTGTTTTGCCCGATTTTGGTAACGATACGTGCATACAGAAAGGTTCATTTAATGCCAGCCCAGGCATAGACAGCATTTCCACTGTTTGTGGGGGAGCAAAACTAATCATAGGTTCAGTAACCACAACCGCCGGAGCCCATGAGTGTAGGCGCCGCCCCTTTGGCAGCAGCGGCAGGCACTGACCCAGCGGCTGGCAGGAGGAGCGCTGTTGTTGACAAGGATCTAGTCCCAGATCTCTCATTAAGGCTGTTCATGCCTGAGATTAGATGCAGGACAAACACAGACAGTGCATCCTGGTAAAAACCTTACCCAAACGTTACAGTGCAAGAAAGACCCCCTACTGGTAAAAAAAAAAATGCACTCAACTTTCATTCATCATAAATATACATTGTTAAACCAGCATTTACTTATCGAAGTCAGCATCAACCTTCTGAATCTGGTTCCTAATTTCAGCTCACACTTCATAAATGCATCACAAATATTCAACCTCTGCATTTTTATTTTATACAAGGTCATCATCAGTTCTCTCAAGATAATACGCTCGGTTTGTATGTTAGCTCTCGCCCTGCACTTTAGGCAGACCAGCGCAGGGTTCATCTGACAGACATGAGTGTTTGGCTGCCTGCTGGCCCTGGGACAAAAAGGAGGGGTTAGTGTCCTCCTCTGAGATTCATATGTGGGCTCTTAGAGGGGATTTCACTGCTCAGCAGTGCCCTAGTTCAGACTGAGATCCATATACTGAGCCACAATAACTCTGTAATGCATGGCTGTGAAACAGATGTTTATTTAAGTGTCTGGCAATAGATTTTTAGACTTCTTTTTTCTCTACATTTCTTAAATCACAGTTTGTTCCTGGAATGAATAAATGAGATTAATGCATTTCTATCTGTTACTGTCATGCACGTTAGTTGCAGCGCTGGTTCTACAGGATTTGGAAATAACAACAGATATCAACTACTAGCATTGTGCAATCAAACCAGCGGCACCTCAGTTAAACTGGCAGAACCCGGTAACAGCTTCTGATTGTCCAGTTCAGTTGTGTTGGTTTTAATCACACAATCCAGCTATAGTGAATTCTCTATCGGGAAAAAAAAAATATTGTTTATTTACATATTCTGAAGAGTGATGGGCTCTCACCACCTGCAGAGAAGCTGCAGCTACTTTCATATTTTTACTGCTTTTTGTTCTTGTTCACCAGACAAAAGAAAAAAAGGTTTTCTGAATTTCAAATGACTGCCAGGGTTAAGTATGACTTCATATTCGAATAAAAACTTTTTAAAAAAGCCCTTAGGCGTCACACAATTAAAAAACTCTGCTTACGCCAATCACCAATTGTTTACATGAGGTGTTAAGTGAAGAGGTTGGCTTTATAAACTAGAATGCAGTGCATCATTCTTGATCTGCACTCAAAGCTCAAGTAATGTGTAAAACTTTTAAAGCCTTGCTGAGGTTGAAAGGCAGAGAAAGATGCTGGCTCAATGACAGGCTTTCTGGGCAACCATCACCTTTTACAGTTTACTACGCTATTGGCTGAATAGTGTCAGACAAATTATTAACGCTGCATTCACATGCTGACTGCAAAAATCAAATAAAAATCACACAGGTAGCATAAATCAAAGGTGTTTTAATTATTAGTTTTTTCTATTTCTTAGGAGTCAAATCATTTCAAATGAAGGTCAGTATAATAACATCCAATATAGAAAATAAAACATATGCAGTTTCCTTGGTAACAGCTGATAACGTCTTGGACATTATATTGATTTCAGTGCAAAAATGTATCTGTTCTAGTTTCAGAGTTTCCATTCAATGTATCAAAAGTCTAGATTCTATCAAAACGTTTATGACTTATTATGTTAGAATATACAATAGATTTCAAGTTTGTGTGCATCACATTAGACTATTGAGTAAATGTCAAGTATGTCTGTCCAATAGTGTTGTATTAGGATTATTTTTTGTGGTAAATGGGTATTATCAACAGACTGCATGAGAAAAAGGTGGATTATCAGCTGCCATAGGAATCACTGATTTCAGTCATTTCAGTATTTAAGTGTGAGTTTAAAAACATGAACCAGAACTCGAACATCAAATATACCATAATACTATACTAACAATACCACACAATTACTGTGTATAATACTGTTACCAAATATTTCAGTTTTCCCTTTCAGTGCACTTTTAAAGCTATAAACACACATATACAACGACTTCACCACGTATGCCAACTTACCACCCAGGTTGTCCATCTCCTTCTCCTGCAGCAGGCTGACGGCGTCGTCGTCTCCGTCCAGTATCAGTTCTGTCTCAGGGTTCTGAGTGGCCACAGTCGGGCTGCGGAACACCGTCTTAGACTTGAGCACGTCGTCTTTCTCTGAGTCTGCAAAAGCAAGTATGGGAAGAGAAAGTTGTCCACTGCTCTTTGAAGCTAATATTAGTGTTGGTAACTGTGCTTATATGGGGCAGAAATACCCAGTTAAAGGTATATTCCAGAGGTTTTTTTTCTTCCCTATATTCTTTAATGGGGCCATCAGGAATAATTATATATATATATTTATTTATTTATTTATTTTTTCTCTCAATGCATTAGTATTTTAGATTTCTTTGATTTCTTTTTATCTGAAAGCTCAGTAGGAATATACAAATAAATAAGCATAAAAGCTACATATAAACATTGCTATTTAATATTGATATGAGGGCATAAGGTGCTACTAGTGAGGGCCACCAGCAGCTTATGTTTTGCTACTGTAAAACCAATTTGGGAAGAAAAAAAAAGTCATTTACACAAATGAATGCTTTATGTTGCAGTAGAAGACTTAAAATGTAACCGGGCTATCCAAACTCAAAATACTGAGACTCATTTCATATATATATGTTTAACATTGTTACTTATAGAAGGTTTGTGAAATGCCATGCAAATATTTTTAAGCTGAATGTAAAAATCTGCACGTAATGCTTTCAGAAGGTTAATGTAATTTACTCAAATATTTTTGTTGGATGCTAACTGCCATCCATCCACCAGTCTGTTTCCTCACAAATTACATCAGTTTTTCTAT
>JAVDPK010001825.1:336252-358547 GCA_034780415.1 Cichlasoma orientale | reverse complement strand
GTTTTTGATAATATGTGGAGGAAAAAACATTTTATCCGTATCCATAAGCTAAAATGCGTAATATCTGGTAAAGTATATAAAAAAGGAGGAAAATAAAGCATGGAGAACATCAGCATGAAATGCAGTGATATGTGGGATGAACCTGATACAGACGCACACTAATGTACTTGCCATTGCATATAAAAGAATGTCAGAGTACACATTTGCTCGCTGAATACATTTTTGAGTGGTTGAACATCAGAGGTGTTTCAGCTTTTATTTTTAGACAAGGTCAACAACAAAACGCGACCTGCATCTTAAAAGACCAACAGCTGAGTCAGGCGTACGTCTCAAGCTCGCAGCAGATTAGAGATATCATTTGCCTCTTTGCAGATACTTGACAAGACGGAGACTGAGCAGACAGCACAATTAGAAGGCTGCTTACACCAGGACTTCATCACATGGCTATAGTGAAGCATGTGTTCATACATCCTGAAAAACAAAGAGCTCCAACATCACATTTATCAGCTTAAATCAGCCCATCTCAAACATGTGCCTGCCACACAGCCGCTCAAAGCGTTCATGTGAATTTGTCTTTGTGACGGCCAGTGTAGGAAATAACCAGAGGAGAAATTTGCGTGTGCGAAAGGAAGAACACATATCAAGAAATGGGAGGTGGCTGACACCAGCCCGACATGTTTCCTTTCAGCACAGCTTTTAATTCGCCTCTCCCTCCCCTGAGGAGCATGTACCTTGTCTTGAAGAGGTCACATTTGACTGTTGTCAACACTGCTACCAAGAAAAAAAGTCTGCTTCCTGCTCTGTCTCATATCTGGAGTGCTTTCATCAGACGAAGGGAAGCAGTCTGAGCATTTCGGAAATGAATTCTGCGTAATGTTAAAGCCCAAAGCCAGCCAGCGGTCAGAAATCAAAGCAAAAAGAGTGAAACTTAAAACTGTAATTCTGTAAACCATCATTATGCTCCAAGTAAATGAGGGAAAGCGCGGCAAACAGGCCGCAGTTCCGATTGGCAAGTCTGGACAGGGTTGAGTAGACCAAATAAACCATGCTGATTTCTACATGCAAACGACCATCGTGGACTTTTTTTCAGTGGAGGCAGCAATGCAGGAGAGCGGAGTGAAGTCAGCTTTGCCCACAATGCAATTTAGTTCTCACAGGAAAAAAAAAAAGTAATAAGGTTATAAATAAGAAATGGAGAGCCATGACATGAAGGGGAAAATGTGCTGACATGAAAAGCGATCTTCTCTTGAGTCATGGCCGTGGATGGACTCTCGTATTAAAAGTGCTGCTGTGAGAAGAGTCAACAATTTGTCACCATTACTGGACTTGCTGTGCAGTCATGTTGAGGGAGACTCATTAGAAAGCTTTTCATGTGTTCACCCTTGGCTACTGTGTGGCAAATCAAGAGGAATGGTCCTTCGAGTAGCTGACACAACTCATACGACTGACACCAAATTAAAATGAACAGAGACGAGGGCGGCTGGTGAAGATGCGTGCCACCTACTGAAGGACAAAGACTATGAAAGAATATCCACAGTCCTTATTTCAGACATATGCTTTTGTAACCTATCTGTTTTTGAGACTGGGGTTACACTTTAGTAATAAAAAACTGTGAATGGAGTCAAATGTGTCTTTCTTTCTTATCTTTCATTTGAAAGCAGGAATTGATATTAATGTTTCTGATGTAGCGTAACCATATAAAAGTGCTACATCCACGAGCACTGACGGAGCGCCACTCACCCCCTCACCAGCCAACTGATGACTTCCTTTATTTACATAGTTTAATTAAATATGGTTCTGAAGTTTGTGACACCTGTTTAGCACAAATAAATGCATGACCCGCTGATTAATACACGTGCTGGTGTATTTCTTTTGTTTCTAGTTCACTTTGATCTGCAGCCATTGTTTTCTCCAGGCTTAAAGTCCCGGTTGAGGATAAACTCTCACGGACGCGTGCATATGAATTTCCTGTACTCCATCATAACGTTTTGCTGTGATAAGTTTCAACTGCGCAAAAATGGACTTTGAGGTAAGTTCTCTCTCATTTTTGGTGGGTTGCCATATCAACAAGTCAGTGCTTTGGAAACATAGCGGGGAACTCAGTGCAGCACTCAGACATTAAAAACAACAACAAAACAGTTTGCTGTGTTTTTGTTGGGTTTAGCGGGCCGGACTGCACCAAGTGAGACTTTAGGATTTGGGAAGAAGAGTTTTCTTTCCGTATTTTGTTTCCTGCCTGCCAATAATTAACTCCAGACTGAACAGTTGTACAGTTTTTGTATGTCCTAATGCCATAATGAAACGACAGGAATGAATAAAGTTTTTAATTGCTGTTAATGTCTGATTTTACCTGTGCAATTAAAATAATAATTTGCCCAAAGACTACTTAAAGACACTGCTTGATTTTCTTTTTTTTTTTTTTTGGTTATGGGCTGGGAAACTGTTCATCTTTTGCACGTTTATATTAAATGACAGTTTTTTGGCATGGCTAATGTGGCTTAAAGGGTGTGTTTAATCCAAGCTCTAACCTTTCCCTAAACTTATCCCATTACTGTTTTTTTTCCTAATTCTAACCAAACTGAAAACTAAAAAAACAAAAGAAATCTTTCTGGGAGAAAGCCCTGACCTCCCCCCACAAGCCAGAGCCGCTGGCTCATGTCCTGATCAACAGCGTTTGAAAACTTTACCCCAATGCTAGCATATATCAACTTAACCTTAACATGGGCAGCAATCTGTGAAAAGCTACTGTCATTGACTCCTCAGTGTCACAGCAGTTTGCTTTTAAGCTCTTCAGAAACAGTTCCAGGAGGAGCCACCGATCACTGGTCTCCTGGGTCGTTTTGTTCAATCACTGGGTTGAAATTGCCTCAGAGTGCACTAATTACACTCAGTAAAGTGCACTGCAGAGCTTTCATGACCTCAGTGGAAGCTGATGAAGACCTGCCGGCTGTCGCTAACAGAGGCCATCTCTGAACGCGCCGGGGGTCAAAGTCCTGAGTTCTCTTTGGGTATCTTGGACGTGTGTGTTTTTTTCCCCACTGTGGCACAGCTTTCCTTACAAAACAGAGTCTAAACTAATCTTAATTTTTACCCTGATCAGACAAATCTTATTATATAGAGGTTAAAATATGCTTGTGAATTGAAAACATTAGTTGTTCCTGCTGCAGTGTTCTATCCAATTTATTTATTGGGGCTTACAAATACACCATGACATGGTTTCTTTATCTACATCGTCATATTGCTCCACATAAAACGCAGGATTTGGTGGGCAGATACAACAACGAGAGGTCATTTGAAACCGTTTTGATGGCGGCAGAAGGAGGAAAGGATGAATCTAAGACTTTTATTTTAAATGGTAACACTTTTCCAGAAAGTGTCAATTTTATTGTCTTTATCAGGGAAGAAACATAATTCCATTAAAAAAAACTGTTTGTTTTTTTTTGTCTTTAGCATAAAAAATATATAAGGATCGCTGATTTATGCCAACTCAAGGCATCATCCTGTATTCTTCTGTAAAAAAATCTGAAGCCCGGTTCAAATAAACTTTGCAATCTTGGATAAAGGCTCCCATTTTGAAGATATTTCAGTGCAGTTTTATTGTACAACGTGGAATAGATGAGCTTTGAAAAGCCTTCAAGAGACCATTGAATCAACTATATCACCACTGCCAAGGGTCCATGCTTCATATACAGTATTGGTACAGGTTGAGCTCTGTGGCACGGGAATTTCATTTTTAGAGCCTCAGTAGCGCCGGTAAGAATGGCTTTTTGGAAGTCTCATGTGCGTTATACATCCTGCCTCTAACAATTCATGGCATTCCTCAAAAAGAACTCCACAATATCACGCATTCGTATGTTTATCCATCTGATTGTTTTGGTGGGAGTTTACCACCAATGAGTGGATATCAGCTTCAGCCATGTCTACTTTCTCTTGAAAACAATGGAAGTAAATTGCCTTAATAACTTTGTTGTGAGCATTTTAATTCACTGATCGCCAACAGTATCGCTCGTCTTCTCCGAGGAAGCGTCCATCCATCTATGATGAGAGGCTCATCCTTGTGTATGCACACTCCTGTAGCCGAGCTGCAATGTTGGCCAGCGTGTTTCGGCTGGTAAATGTACGCCAGAGAGAAAACAGCTCACAACGAGGTTTGTGGACGTTTTGAGTAACCGCACCATGATTTCTGCAAGGAGATTTTTTTTTATGTATATTTTTTATTGCTTTGAGCAGGCAAGTGCCACCCAGTTCCATTATATTTAACAGCAGAACGACACCGCCGAGGAAACATCTTCAAGAGAAGCGTAAAAAGTGAATTTCCCCAGCGCTTTGGTAATTCAATTATTATGCTATAAATAAAGTATATCAGCCTGACCTCTTATCTGACTTTAAAAATTTAACTCTAGAGCTTTTTCAGGAACGCTCCTGTTTTATACATCCGTAGATTATTTACAACACTATCACCGCACTACACTGTTATTTACATTAGTTTTGTGCACTCATTCTAACATCTATAGAATATGAACTCTACAGAACAGTTTAAATATATCTCCCGTTTCCCAGACTCAGGTCCCGTCCTCCTACGCTTTCTCTCCACAGGCACCACATTCCACAAGAGTCCTGTTCACGGGATTGCATTACTGTGAAGGGCAATGCAATTCTGCCCCATGTCTCTATACTTTTTATTTACTCTGCACTGAAAGATGAAATGAGGGAGGAGGGGAATGACAGCTTCATACTTCCTGCGATGCAGGCGACCCGTGTGTGTTTTAAGTGTGTAAATGTAAACATTATAACTTTGATGTAGGAGAGTTTATACAGTGCAGACGCTTCCACTTGGGGGTGATCTTTATCCAATATCCTGGGATGTGCAGAGGTTACAAACAATCTCTTCTCTTCATCAAAACACTAAGAACGATGTCTAATAATCCCCACGCCTCAAACTGAGGCGAGCATACATATACTTGCTGAAAGGCTGCATTCGAATGCCTGGGTTTTGGATTTACATGTTACCAAGCTCATTTATCACGGTTTAATATCTTTGATTATAACGCTGGAGAAGGTTAATATCACATCATGAGCCTGCCTCTGCAGGAGCACGGAGCTATAAAGATCTCTGCCTGGTGCAATCAGCTCTGAGAGGAGCTACTCACCTGAAATGAGAAGGCAAGGACACTCGGAGGTAAAACACCCCGTTAAACATTTGGATCAATATTAACGTGACTTCCATTTCATGCTTGCCCAATTCCAATCACCTAACAATATACTCGGATACTGGGCGGAGGCTGGCTGTAACAGGGCAGGTTATTACAGGAAGAGGGCAGAGACAGAATGTGCTGGCTAAGCTGTCAATGCTGCTAATAGACAACGAGGTAGAGTTTAAGGCAGAGTTTAACCTCCCATCACACACGTCCACGAGTGTACACACTCTTGCACACAGACACACACACACACACTGTATAAAGGTGATTGGAAAGGTTACACTGCTACTGATTTTGCTTATCTTTTTTTTTTTTTCTAAAAAGACTACTTAAGCTCATTAACTCCTCAGAGGACATTCTGTTTCCGAGATAATCACTAAATTCTTACTGAAACCTTGTTGAAAAAGAAACCCATTAACGTGTGGTATTAACTTCAAGTCTAAAAATACCATCAGCTTTGAGAAAAGACAAATAGTTGTTAAAATAATCGGTCAAAACAAACAAAAACTTGTGAAATATATAAAAGTTTCTTAATATCAAAGAGAAAACGCAGAGGAATGTGCTACCAACAACCATGCAAGCCACTCACTGAAATATTTTTTAAAAAATGTTCTACTACACTTTCATTTTACCCAAGACTGACATTTTCTCTGAGCACAATCATGCACGTCTGCTCAAACGGTGCCTGAGTGTATACGGTAATATCCTGCTGTCAAACCAGCAACTGGCTATTCAGTTTAGACAACCTGCTGGTTTTCCAGTAGTCCCAGATTTTAAAGCCTCAGTAATGACTCTCATGGGCCAAGTCAAACAAGCCTCTTTGTTTTTCCACTATAGTGCCTATGCTGCCTGGAAGCCACTAAAGAGTTGTATAGCATCTCCGTCAAACCCCAGAAGCAAAGTCTGGATATGACAGATGATTTCCAACCTCTCAGCCTTTGCACCTGGGTTATCTACAAAGAACAGGTCCTATTCTTAATACTATGCTAATTAAAAGTGAATATTCTTAAATAAAAAACACTGTCAAAAACAAGAAAAAAAAAGAAAAAAAAAACTGCCAACTGTCACTGCCAACAAAACCTGCTGAAGCTCTAACAAAGAACAAAAGGTTTCTCATTTTAACTCATAACAAAAACCTGGCCTCCACTGCGCAACCACATCAAAGCCTGCTGGAAACAGCCTGAAAGTGCAGCTCACCTCTCATGGAGAGCAAGAGGGCCATCCGACCGCAGGCGATCCCTTTCACTTGACAAGTTTATACATTATTCCGCTCATTAAAACCACCGCATGCCAGCAGGACTTCAACAAGTCTTCAGTCAACCGCACTGAGGCTCTAATGTCAAATTGCAGAAAGAAAACCCAACGCTCCAAAATATATTCTGGTGAACCAATGAGGTAAATAACAAGGAAAGTTCAGAGCGCTGGCTCACGTGCTGCCCCGGGCAATGAAGCGGACGATGCGCACATACTAACACATACTTTGAGCAACTACATAGCGGAGTGTGACAAAGCTGATGAAGCAACAAAAATGGAAGAAATTTTTAGTGATATATATATTTATCCTCCATCTGTGTGCATACTAAAGCTATTTCATAGTCTAAATAAAGGATATAGGTCATCCAGCAGACGTTTTCCTTTGTTTTTTGCTTTTTTTTATTGAACTAAAGTAAATTAATCTTTATTTTTGTCTTAATTTTTTAAAGAAAGAAATACAGAAAATGAGAAAGTGTTGGGTGGAGGGGAGTGGGGGGAGATCTGCTACAGGAGTAGTGCTACTTTATTAATTGGTAGGCAGAGTTGATGCAACACAATGCAATTTCTTCATCAAAGCTCTTAAAAGCTTTTAGATATTTTTTTAAGCAGATTAAAGACGACTAGAGTAACATTTGTTTGTTTGAGTCGTTCCTACAATGAAATCAATACATCGCTGAAGAGCCACAAAATTAGTTTGTACTTACAAAGAGGAATAATGGGACCGCCATAAAATCTCATTCAAAATATGTTATTTCTACATGTGTGGACCACCTTCCACTGAAGCAGCATGTGTTCATGTTCAGAGATGCCATGATGTATATCCTACAGCAGCCGTGACAGAGCAAGGGCTGAAAGTAGCCAGATGACATCCTGAACCCGGCCAACGGGCCGCTTCGGTAGCTCAAAACTGAGACACAATGAAGTCAGCGAACATCATCGTGATCGTGCGCGTGTCTGCAACCATTATTAAAAGGCTTCGCTGACCACAACGTGTCGCCCGCTTTCTGTTTTCTATAAAGCTAAAATGGGCCTTACTCTATTAATTTCATACATTCAAACTTGTGCCATTAAACATCTGCCCTGCTATTCAATTACAGGCGGGAAAGAATTGCAGAGGGATTTTAACAGTACTGAGTGGCTTTTAAAAGACGGTGTGGCAGAATATAAAGAAAAAAAAAAAAGACAAAAGGTGGAGGGCGACGCTGCGAGGCTGCCTCGGTCAATAAGGAAAGTTTCAGCCGCAAAGAAGAAAATAATAAAAAGGGGGAGAGCCAATTTGCTGCAGAGTATGTGTTGCAATGATAATAAAAAGTGCAGTAAAATGGATGTGTCATGTTCAATTCACAGGACTCGTAAATAATGTTACCTATAAAACTTCTCCTAAGCAATATGTTAAACTATATGGACAAGCGGAGGCTAACTTTAATCCTTCCTCAAAAATGCATTAATGGCAACACTGAAATTCAGCATTTAAAAAGGGTAAAGCTGGATGTGAATTTTTAGTGCCCCAATTATGAAATATAACACACACACACACTCCACAAAGATGTGATAAACTCACCATACTCTTGCAGTGACTTGCATACGACATCTAGGTGGGTGGAGCCAAATGGGTTTCTGACAAATCTCCGCCTTCGCCGCAGGTCATCTTCCCAGTAGTCAAGGCGCCAGAAGTCGTGCAGCTGACTATGGGAGACACAAGAAGACGGGCAGGTTAGACAAAGCAAACAGTCCTCAGTGACTGACTGAATACAGTAGCCACTTTTCTATCAGAGGAAAACATTGGAGAAAAATCATGGCACACATAGCAGACGTATTAGGCTGGGCCTCTGCATCCCGCGCACAGAGGCCCACTAATGTTAGCCCAGCTAATGCCTATAGCATCAGAACAGCAGGGAGCAACAGCAGCCGCTGCACACATAAATCACCGGTACTCCCATTAACAAATACAGCATCAAATTACAAGTATAAATGGCACAGCTTGCCTCCTTTTTTTACAATGTTTTTTAACAAGTCTTGTAAATCAAAGGTAGGAACCTCAACGCAGACAGCGTGGAGTTTAATGATCGGGGTCTCGGGGCGGTTGAGGCATGAGCCTATAAAACAAGCCCCCTCCCTGAGTATGTGGAGCCATGATTAAAATAATGTGCTGAAATATTCATTGAAATGATTCCCAGAGCCCTGGAGCAACCCAATAGAAAATTGCATTTTTATTCATTATTAATAACAGCGAATTAGGGTGGTTAAAAAAAAAAAAAAGGGCGAAAGAAGAAAACAGTTCCAGCATGTGGTAACCATCTTTGTAAATGATTATTTCAACATTAGTGAGGACCTGGGATAATTTTATTGCTTGCAGCTAATGCAAACCATTAAGCACCGGGACCAGCTTTAGGTTTCTAACTGCTGCTTATTCCAACTGCACGCTAGCTGGAGCTATTTCAAAGCCTTTATGTTTCCTTTAGAGGGAAATTCAGCACAAAAAAAGTGAAAAAGTCTTGCTTTAATTTACCTTTACCAACGAGAAGGAAAATAAATGCATCAACTGCAGCTGACAGAGAAGAAATCCTTACATCAGCCATGCCAATTTTAACCAAACGTGAAGAAATAGTGCATCTTTTTGCTTCATTTTGTTAACTACACTATCTGTGAACAGGGCAGCGGACTCCACTACCTCAACATTTTAACTCATTATGCAAACGCAGGGGTGCATCTTATAATAAACTAGATCTTTTCAGGGTATTATTTAAAATGTTGCCTTTACCTACGCATCACAAGGAAAGAAAAATTCTAGAAACAGCCACTCAAAGCTCAAAATAAAACCTTGGATGGGATATTGAGTGTTCAAATCCAAGCAGAGGTTTTTCTGTGTGCGCTGGATACAGTAAAACCCTGGCAGGCAACCGTCTATTTCATTGTATAGTTTCTGCCCCCTTCCCTGCTGCAGTACTGAAGGAGTCTAAACAGATTAAAGTGTTAGAGGGGATCACATCACAAAATACAGCCTTCTTGCTCCATAAATATAATATCTACCAGTGTCAGAAATCAAGAGGCTCAGGAGACTTAGCCGGGCTCTGACAGCAACAAGAGCTCAGTTTCAGTTAAGTATCAATCAAAATCGAGTGCGTGTGTGTTTGTGTGCGCGCGTGCAAGCGTGCACATGTTGTATGCACAAAGTATCATGAGCTGCCGTATGCAAAGCAACACTGAACGCCTTGAGCTTGTCCCCTGTCAATCTCCCTCAAAGCCTCACCGAAGAAAAGAGAGATGTCAGTGGGTGGAAAGGAGACACCCACGTAAATGATATTGTAAATGCAAGATTACACAGTGTGAAAAATGTAAATCCACTGCAGGCAACTGGGCGATTACTGTTGAAGATTATGTCCCCTAATTCTTAGTACAAATACACAGCAGATGCCAGTGGGGGATAAATCTGCCACTTTGAAGATTTCCCTGTAACAGCATTAACTGCGTTTTCTGCATTTTACACAAAGTGCTCGTTTGCTTGTTTGAGTACAACTTTAGCTCGAGCCAGAATACCTTCATTTGTCTTTAACAGCAATAAAACGCCCAACAAACCAAACTTCTATCGACTGATTAATGAGTCGGATGCAAGCATTTTTTAGGCCTCCGCGCCTGTTTCGTCCCGTGCAGATGGTTTCAGTTTAAATCTGCTGGTTGAGGAGGAACTGTGATATTCTACACTATGTGGTCAGCGCTGGACCGGATTTGGACTGCGCCAAAGTGCTGTGCTGGAGGAACCTCCTCTTCTCTGAGGGTGGTCCAAAAACTGCTCAGGAGGATTGCATTCCTGATGGAGATACGCTGTTGGACGGTGCCGAGCTCCCAGCTGCAGCTCTCCAGCAGGGATATGAAATATCAATGAAACACTAAAGAGCACATCCACGGCTTAAAAGCACCGAACAGCATGTTGTAAAATTGCACTTGGTAAATGCATGCACACATTTGTATTGTTTAATATACTGCAGAACCTAACCGTCAACACCAATCTCTTCATTTTTTAAGGCTTCAGGTGATCAATTTTTAATATAAGTGATAACACACAAATCCGGCCACAGAGTCATTAATAGAAAGATAGCGTATTGTCTCAGTAACAAATTGTCCACCCAGTAGCATTCATTAAGCGTTGGCTGGAGACCTTTTTTATTTTACGCATCAAATGTGTCTGGCTTCATGACAACCATAAAGAATTGCTGTGAGCCGGCCCTCTAGAAACTGGCAAAATTTATTAGTCCCATCACCCATCAATCACCCAAATGGATTTCAAACCGCATTTTAAAAGCTAATTTTCCAGCACTGATAACCTACAGGAAACGGGAGCGCCATTATTTATGGCGGCTTTCAGACTTGCTAAGTGCAGTAAGATAAATTTGTAAGAGGACTATCGGCTATTCTCCGCTCTTTCAAATATGTATTTAAAGGGCATCTTTCCTCAGGGAGCCAGTGTTGAGGTCTTTGAGGTGTAGATCCAACACTTGAGCATACAGGAAATGTGGGTTGTTTGCTCAGAGGAAAACAGGCGTAATTCAAAATAAGATAACAGTTTCTAAGAAACTACAACAACATTCCAAAACAAACAAAAAGACAGGCCTTACATTGGGTTGGAGGGTGACATCTTTTTTATGGTGCCGTTATAACAGGACAGCAGAAACTCCACAGTTTTCTCATATATTTCTGATTATTTGGAGAATAGTATTGGTGTTTAAGTAAAAAGGTAAATCTGAGCCACACAATTAAAATCTTCTTATAACAAAATCTATACAACTGGTGGCTGGAACACAGTACAAATGAACACATTATTGTAAACACATCTGTAACACAGTTATAGTAACACATTACAGTCACTAACAGGGATGTGGCAAAAATACCAATACAGCAATATACACCCATCAGGCATAACATTATGACCACCTGCCTGATATTGTTGTTAGTCCCCGTTTTGCTGCCAAAACAGCCCTGATGCTGTCAAGGCATGGACTCCACTATACCCCTGAAGGTGTGCTGTGGTATCTGCACCAAGATGTTAGCAACATATCCTTTAAGTCCTGTAAGTTGTGCGGCGGGGGGGGGATCCCCTCCATGGATCGGACTTGTTTGTCCATCCACATACGCTCGATTGGACTGAGAGCTGGGGAATTTGGAGGCCAAGTCAACACCTCAAACCTGTTGTTGGGCTCCTTAATCCATTCCTGAACCATTATTATCCTGCTGAAAGAGGCCACAGCCATCAAGGAAGACTATTTTACGTGAAAAGACAAGAATGTGACGGTAAAGCGGAAACTGTTCTCAGGCCAGAAACAATTAACTGCTGCAGCGACAGCCTCAAATCTCTCCAAACACCTGCAATAGCAACACGCTAACACGACGCTAGCAGCGAAAGACTTCCCTGTTCACAATGATGCTCATTCTAACTGCATGCCGACAACAAGCCAGCAGCCGCAGCTTGATTTTCCACATGTGCCAAAGAGATGAAGCTAACATAGTGAGGGCATTATTGACCGTTTCTGCAAAAGAATTGCTGCCATTTGGTCTGCTTTTCACAATGTTCTTTCTGCCATGTGAAGAAAGTTTAAAAAGTTGTGCTGACATGTTGGTTTATGTGACAATTATGTGAAAGGAAGCTTTTTTTTTGGAGCAATCCAAAACAATACAGGCAGGCTACTTCAGACTGCTCAATCCAAACTCAAATCTGCACCTATTTCCCTGTAACTTCATATCTGAAAATGCCATAAAATGCATAATGCCTTGGAAATAAGTGACCACAGCGATCTGTTGTCAAACGCAATAATTAACTTCATGTTTTTCAAGCCATTTAAACCAGGATGGCTCACAAAACTTCCACAGGGCTCGACTGCAGACAGATGAGTTTCTCATGGTTGAAAATTTTCTTTTTATTCTATTTATGGTCAGAGGGGATTTGTGCGAGGCGGTCAGGAGGAAGGACAGGGACATGCTGATTCAATAAAACACCATTATACTCCTTTTAAAAAGCTTCCATTGGTGACATGAGTAGGGGGTAATTATAATAAATACCAGTAATCAGCGACAATTCTATTCAAAGGAGCAGCGACTGGTTTCTGTCACACACACACACACACACACACACACACACACACACACACACACACACACACACACGGACACTGAACACATGTCAGTTTTTAGTGTAATTTTGAGGACAAGTGATCTTTTCTTTTGCTCTCAGCTGACCTAACAGGCTCTGACTATGTGAATCAAAAAGTGCACGAGTGTCACTGAAGCAAAAAGAATTGTGCTAAAAGTAAAATAAGCAGACAACATAGTTCACTTGTTATCTACAGTACCTGTTATCCAGCTGCTCAACCAGGAATTCCTGCCATAGTAATCAGTTCTCGTTCACCCATGTAATATCGATTTATTGAAACCTATGCTTTGCATCCATTAAAATGACAGACACGTGGCTCTGTGATGACGGCGACGTCACACGTCATCAAAATCATCGGGCAGCCGGCAAAGACTGAAAACCAAAGTGAAAAAACATGGAAACACTTCCTACTAGCGCGTTCTCCGTTCTTTTGTGCGACATTCTTCTAGATTCTGCTGCTAGATTTAAAAACTAAAACACAAAAAGAGGGCACTGTGCATGAAGGTTGTGACTGGTAACCATATGGTGATGAGCCTATTGCTTTCAAAGTAAGCTATAAAGTAAGAAAAAAAACACAAAGTGATTTCCTCTATAAAAACACATCAAGTCTGATCGTGTGTCTCGTGGATGCCAAGTGTTAAGTGACTGTATGGCCAACATCATGATCAGATTATCACAAAGGGCTGCAAATGGCATTCGATACTTTCATCTCTTTAATTTCGCCATCGCTTTTCATCACTGCTCTCAAAGGCTGCCGCAGACGGAAGGTTACCGAGCTGAGATCCAAATGCTTCTGGTTACTGGATATGACTTTTCTTTTGTTGATTAAGAGATAGAACGAAAACACACTGAAGAACGGGTATTGGACAAAGACAAAAGGACACAGCGGCAACAAGATCAACTCCAGGTCATCGGGCGTAATGAAGACAGACGTACGAGGGATGAGGAGCCGCGGCGTACCGCTCGTGAGCTCCCCTGGATCGCAAAGCTTTCCGGAACCCATCTTTCATTGGAAATGTGGCACAGGCAAGCAATGCCCAGCTCAATTTCTACGCCCACTGAAATTGATGATTGTGTGAATGGGCCTCTTTCCAGGGATAATTAGCACAGTGTACGAGGTTAAGAGGGCCCCAAGGGAAGAGAGGCTGGTGTAGGTCAAGAACGAATGCGAGAAGAGAGGATAGCAGCGCGCAAGAACAAAGGAGCATCATGTTTTAAATAAGATCAGATTAATGAAGAATATGAACGCACCCTCTCTTAGAGGCTGTTTTAAACAGAGCTGCATTTTATTGATGTAGATAGTAGACTGAAAAATTAAAGAGGGTGCGCAAAGGAGTGGAGAGAGCTCGGGTGGAGTGGGTGGCACATAAACACCTAAAGACTGCATGTGCGAGAGTTTAAAAAAAAACGAGCACTTGGAGGCGCATTCATTTTATAGTTGCTTCTAAGATTTCTTCACCTCTTTCTGATTTTTACAATATTTAACAGAATAATTCAGATTAATCACAAGAACGTAATGCAGCGAGAAGAAGATCATTCACATTTTGCTGCTCCGGGTGTCAAAAATAAAAGAATCTTTGAGTTATATCTGCTATGTTACCAGATTAAATTTGGTTTATACTGTCAGGCTCAATCGGGGACCTTGACTTTTGTTTTCTGCCCCAGAGGGGTCATCACACTTTAAACCCTGCGAGGCTTTAAGGACCTCTAAAGGTGCTCACCCCCCCCACTGTGGCAGTAGATTTCTATTAGAATTGATAACCCCTTTCAGGAAGGACCAAATACTGCAGGGCACATTGTTAGTAAAAAGGTTCATTCCATCACAAAGTTATTATCCAACGGCAGATTGTTACCATTCATCACGTGCCAGAGATGAAACTCACTGTTAGTCAAGGGAAACGGCTGTTTCACTGCCTCGCCACAGATCAATACATTTCCTTTCTCTCTTCTGCTACAAAAAAGTAATTATACAGAAGAAATGTTGACAATCAATAGACTAGTCAGGTAAGGTTAAGGTCTGCGGTGGAGGCCAGCAGAGGCTCCTCCGTCAGCTGTCAGTGATGCTACTGAACTCAGATGCCCGCATGGGAACAAAGGGAGGTCTGCATGCTTCAGCTCCCTCTTACACTTGTGTCGAAATAGTTCTGGTGCATGAAATCCAATGAAGTTTAAAGATGACCTGGAGGTATGTGTGTGCGCCAGTGCAACCCCACATTAAAATCACATCTTTAAATGGTGGATTTAAACAAAATAACACACAATAAAATGAATAAATAGACCATTGAGTCGAGTCTTGCTCTAACAGTGCATTTGAAATAGTCTGTTGTGTAAATTCAAGTTGCAGTTTAACACTGCAGAGAGCTGCAGAACGAGTGAGAGAATTTATCGTGCTGTCACACTACGGTGGCCGCACGCTGCAAAAGCGGTGGGCATTAGTCTTCAACGAATTCATCAGCATCGCCTTGACATCTACTTTCACTTTAGACGAGCCCGAACTTTATAATCCACTGGCAGGGTTCAGAGGTCAACAGCAGAGGGGACCAGAGGGCAGGGAAAATCACTCTCTCCCTGGAAAAAACTCTGACATCCAATTTTCAACTTGATTTATCAGTGTAAAGCTAAAATTGATAGTGTGTCATTACTGGGTAGGGAGCTGTCGTGCAGAGATGTATCAAAGCCTCCTCATTTTGATTTAGCACAGCGGATCAATACAACCCTATACTGTTTCAATTTGAGGACTATTGATTTTTCTATGCTGACTCCATACAGAAGGACATTCATCATCAAGCGAGCACAGAGTATGGATCTAACGGGCCAACATAGGGTCTGATCTGCGTATTTTTCAGTCAGATCACATGACCGCAGAGCAGCTGGTTTTAAAGCCTGGCACAAATTATTTCCTCATTTCCCGCTTTTGTCGTCCTAACGCCGTCTGCTACGATGAAAACAACAACTCAAAATAAAAACAGCTGCAGATATTGGGAATATAAAAAAAACTAATACTGGGCCATCTATTGAGCAAAGCTGCAAACACGCTGGAAAATAAAAAAAAAATAAACAAGTCGCCGTAGTTTCTGACTACTGCCTTCCTATGAATAATTTTGTTTATAATATATTCTACACTAATGATAAATATCCCTTGGCATGTCTCCAGGCAGAACTTAGGAGTTAAAGGCAAAGCAATTTCTGTGCAAGAGGGTGAAAACAAACATTACTAACTAAAGGCTCACTCACTCACTCTCTCTCTCTCTCACACACACACACACACACACACATAACAGACAGCCACCTCAAAATGCTTGAGGGCTTTATATTTTACAAGAGAAGCATAAATGGGAAAGTTAATGTAGCATTGAATAAGACTGAGCTGCTGAACTGCAACACTGCCTTGAGCTTGTGAGCATATTGCATCATTTTTCTTCACCAGCAGGTTACCATTAAATTTGAATTTGTTGGAAGTTTTGCGGTATCATTTACAATGCACCCACGCTCAATAACCTTTTGTTTCAATGCAAATGCCATGCCTCTGAGAGAGGCTCCATAAATATTTGAACAAGAGCCCAGAATTCAGTCCAATAGATTTTCATGGGTAGTTAAGGTTCAGTCAGTTTTAAGAAAATCTGTACTTGGACCCTGAAACCCTCACAGTCACGGTCAAAATATTAACATAATACTAAACACAGTGTTTGGATAGGGTCAGTTTTTCTGCCTTTGTTCTGGAAGCAATTGCAACACATTAGTGCCTCTAACAAATCTAAGTGTCAACAGAAAATTACAGTATGTGATGTCAATATACATGCATTTGATATAATTACACTGGCTACAGCGCGCAGTGTTCCATGAACAGAGGGATGAAGAGCACAAATTTAGCTGCTGTTTTGGAGGGAAATTCTTGAAATGTTACCACAAGTTAAAAACATAAAATAAAGCTATAAAAATTAATTACCGGACTTACTACAACATATTATTTTGTATTAACAGCAAACCCGGTTTAGGATCTGAAACAAAGCCGTGCTCAGCGGACCTTGCTGAACATCTGCATTGTGTTGTTAAAACTTAATAACAAACTCAAAGCTACTGTTTCAGCAAAGAGGCAAAAAATTGGGCAAATTGGCAGTTGTGGTTTGTGTGTGTAAAGTGGGACATTTTTTCTCAACTGCCTACTACTGACTTAATTTTGTGTCAACTGTTACTGTGCATCGCTACAACTGGCCTGTTGATATTTAACTCACAAAAACCGACTGAGGCTCTCCCCGCAGCACAGCAAGCTCAGACTTCTGCTATTATAAAAATTCCCTGCTTTTTGTCATATCTGTAATTCCCAGCTCTAAGCCCAGAGGAAAACACAAACAGCTCGTTGTGACTCTTTTGTTTGTCTAAAATAACTAGCTGTCTATCCTTCTACCCAGCCCCGCATCCACGGGTCCATGTGGATGCTAGCGAGAGGCGGGCAGCAGAGGAGGAGAGGCGGTGGTTATTTTAACAGGGCCCATGGGGAAGGCTGCAACTACCACCAGGTGCTGGGCTGTGTTACTGAGAGGGTCAATGAATGCCTGGACAACGCTGCAGAAACACCCCAGCCCCCTTCTTCCACCCCAGTATGTTGGATGACTGGCCAATCAGCTGTCCCCAGAGGATTAAGCCACTCCGCACTGTAATTGCATTTGTTGACCCGATTGCTGACCCTATCGGATCCTGGGAAAATGACATTAACTGGTGGTCCTACCCTATGACTGCAGAGTACTGTGAATAGGTAACTTTTGTCCTGTAGGTTGGACCTAACACTGAGTGGCTGTGGTTTATCCTTGAAGACTTAACGGCGCACATGTCGGTCTGCAGGTAAACTTGTTCAAGTGCGAGGACTCACCTCTGAGCCAGCGTGCCCCAGGCGCCGTGCTTGTTGGTGAGGATGTTGACGATTTTCTGCTTTAACTGGTTGGCTGTCACATGGTCTCTGTGTTTAGCGGCGCAAATCAGGTGGTCACACATCTTCTCTTCCTCCTTTCTGTCCGCAGCATACTGAGCACAGTTTGACTAATTTGAGATTAAAAAAAGAAAGAAAGAAAAGAAAAAATATGTAAAGCTCATTGCATATTTATGGATTTAGGTACAGTATCCACTACCAAATTTGATGCTGGGCATTGTACTAATAGCATTTGAGAATGTCTTACTTGAATAAAGTCAAAATAATATATACACTCTAATGGAGCATTTGTCACGCTGAAGAATGTTATGGCTTCATTCAACACACTTGAGTGCATAAAGATATTAGTGGACAGCTGAGAGATATATTCCTACTCCCTTGGAGGAGTGCACTAAATCACTGCAAGCACATGAACGCAGCCTGACTGCGGACAGATGAGGCTTCCTGTTAGGTAGCTTTGGATGGTGCTATTAGGGGAGAAGAATATAGCCTGTCAGGGTTTACAAAGCTGCACTGCCATTATATCAATAAAATGTTTTATGTCCCCTGGTATAGCAGTGGGGTAAAGTGTGAAGATTAGCAGTTGTGTTCTGAAACAAAATCTAAGAATATATAGGAACATATGGCTTTCTGTAACTAGCAAAAAATAGAAAAAAATTAATAAATCGTAAACATATTACTACCAAAATAAAATCTACTTGTCAGAATTTTTAAATAAAATCAAATAGAATTTGCGGTTTTTCCAGAATTCAGTGCAGCAGAAGCTAAATGCAAACTGGAGGAGCACAGGCGACTCCATCTCACTGGGCCACCCTGGGGGAACTCTTGCTAATATTCACAATCTAATTTGCTAACAGAAGCTGGAAGTTAATTGAATTTCCTGCTTTAAAATTTGAATTCTGTCAGATACTATATTTCAACATATACCTCATAAAGCAGATAACTCAATCTCCGCCCGTCACCTCGCATTACCACGTGACGCTGTGACAAATATCAAACATTATTTATCACTTAAAGCATATGACGCTTCTGCCTGACACCAACTTAATTGTAAAACTGTCTTATCTGCGTCCCGAATCTTCAATCTTGAAGAGTGGGTAATAAAGTAATGTCAGGCCTCGATGAAAAGTGTAGGCTGTCTGGAGTTGGCAGACAGAACGGATGCGGCCAGGTACACTTCCCCCCTTCTCCTGACATTGCATATCTAACCGTCTCTTCCAGTTTATCTAGCAGGTCAAGGATCCTCAAGAACTGTATATCAAGCAGCTGTTTGGGGATGGCTGCTTCTCCCAGATAAGAAACTCATCACTACTCACATGTACAAGCTGTTAACAGAGCTGGCGGAAATGCGCGCGCGCGGTTTGTGTGATAGCAAATACACACGTTTTGATGTTCTGCGGTTACCATTCAAACATTTTAACACAGATTGGTAATGCTTTATGATAACCACTGTTGTGATGCTTGCATTTTTGTAGAATTCTGTGAACAGTTAATAAGTAGCACTGCGTGTTTGACTGTTATAAAGTTGTATTATCTGTTTAAAATAGTTGTTTTAAAGAGTGTCTAAGTAGGCAGGTGGTTTATGTCCTGTTTCCATCGCGCTTTCCTTTAGTTTTCACTTTCGCTTGTTGGTTAGACACCAGAACTACTTGGTTACATGCAGGAAAAGATTGTGGTCAAAACACAAAAACTTAGGAGTGAGATCTCTCTCACTCTTGCTGCAACACACTGCACTGGTGTGACTTAAACACACCCTGTGGGTATCTCCAAGATGCCACAGTAATATTTGATGCACCGGGAGTGGAAATGGGCTCACTAATCAGGAATTAAACTTTTATTATGACACCACAACAATACATGATATCCATCCATCCATCTCCCTTATCCAGTTCAGGTTAATATAGCCTATAAAATATTGTAAGCTGATGACGCTGATTGTTATTGTTTCTCATCTCTCTCTCAGCTATGATACTTACACGATGCAATAAATAATTCATAAAACAAAAGCTACTTTGACTGCTCCCTCATTCACAGGGGGTCTCCACAGTGGGTTGCTCCGCATGTTTGATTTGGTAGATTTTTTCCTGACGCAACCCAAAAGGCATCTGTGTCTCCTCCCAGGATCAAACCAAGGATCTTTTGCTTATTAGGTGAATTTTTTAAAAAACTAGACTATGGAGCCCCTGAAAAATTCATAAACAATTCTTATTTGTTACACAGTTGCTGCACACTTGTCGGCTGCACAACCATGATGTGAATCTCCTGTCCCACCACATCCCAAAGGTGCCCTACTGGACTCAGATCTGGTGACTGTGGAGGCCATGCAGTGAACTCGCTGACGTGTTCAAGAAACCAGTTTGAGATGGTCTGAGCTTTGTGACATGATGTGTTATCCTGCTGGAAACAGCCATGAGATGGACAGATGGATACACTGTGGTCATAAAAGCGATGGACACGGTCAGCAAAAACACCAAGGTAAGCTGTGGCATTCACGTGATGGTCAGATGGAACTAAAGGGGCCCAAAGTGTTCCAAGAAACTTCCCCCACACCATGACCCCACCAGCACCAGCAGCAGCCTGAACCACTGACACAGACAGGATGGATCCATGCCATCCAAATGTGGCAGCAGACATTGAAACTCATTAGACCAGACAACATATTTCCAATCTTCATTTGGCCAATTTTGGTGAGCCTATGCAAACTGTATCCTCAGCTTCCTGTTCTTAGCTGACAGTAAGTGGCAGCTGGTGTGGTCTTCTGCTGTGATAGCCCATCAACTTCCGCATAGCCTGGTTGTAACGATTATTTGAGTTATAGTTGCCTCTCTTTGCAGTCTGGGAACTCTCCTATGACCTCTGGCATCAACAAGGCATTTTGACCTGGAGAACTGCTGGTTATCGAATATGTTCCCTTTTTGACCATTCTCTGTAAACCCTAGGGATGGTGGTGCAGGAAAACCCCAGCACAGCAGCAGTTTCTGAAATACTCAGTTACTTAAGTCGCCTTTCTTCCCCATTCTGCTGTTCGGTTTGAACTTCAGGAGGTCGTCTTGATCGTGTTTGCATGTATAAATTCACTGAGTTGCTGCCATGTGATTGGCTGATTTGCAGCAATGAGCAGTTGAACAGGTGTACCTAACAAAGTGACCAGTGAATGTAATTTATCGTAATTATTAACATTAAAATAAAGATTTACTACCGCTTTAAAATTATACATTTTTAATTTGTTACTTCTTATCTTACCATATGATTTATTAATGTTTTTGCAATCAATCTGGTGGGCACTTCTTTTATTACCCCACTTGAACCCCAGTGTTTCCTTTCATATCTGAACTGATGGTTTGATGTGGCTAAACACAGACAAAGGGATTTTATCCCTGGAGTTACTTGGCAAAAGCTCATATCAAAATCCTAAATTAATATTACTGGGATCCCTTTGCCACCAGTAATTAAATTTATATGAGTTGTAAGAGCGAGGATTTAATCCTCATGAGGACACAGAGGGACATGATTGCTGAGCACATACAGTTCAATTTCTGTTTTATACTAATAGGATTTGTTTAGAGCTCATTAGCAGATTGCCAAATTCCATTTTCACAGCAGATGGTAAAATTGAAATTCGGAGAATTAATGATGTGAAATAGTCTTATTCACTGTTGGTTACACTGTGCAATATTCTGTGAGCAGCGCGGTTCAGTGCAGGCCTTTAATGTTTAATTTCGGATGCATGAAAGGATGCCGCGGTTTATACCTCAAACTCTGCATGTTTGTGGACGTCCTCTGCTCGCTGTCTGTTCAGGATGAATTCGGCCTCGTTGGCAACCCGGACGATGTGGTCCTTCATGGCATGGCAGAGCAACCTTTAACGTCAGCAAGGAAATTTAAATAGAGGAGAAAACAACAGGAGTTTATTTATTTTTTATTTTATAAGCTAATATCTATTGTAAAGCTACTCCAAAGGAAAGAGCAGTGTTAAGGTAAATTTAGCTTGTCAATGACTGTGTAACATTCTTCTTGGTGAGAGAGCAGACTAGTAAATAGCATCATTTGTCTGAGTTATGTTGCAAGGCTCCAGGTCAGTGACAGACCCCTCTGTAGCATTAAGGAGGGAATAGAGTGTCATTAGAGCGCTGGAGCCTGTCTGGCACGCCCCTGATTGACTGAGCATCCCTTCCCACTGACCAGAACATCAACCCAGTGCCTGTACTGCTGACAAGTCTGGCTGCGGAAAGCTTCTCACATGGCTGAGTCTAGACACTCTACGGGCTCCACCCACATTCACATATAAGTTCCACTATCTTTAATAAGTGAAAACACCCTGGATATTGCGTGTAGATTACATGCCATTTTACACACCATTAGGCCAGCTTTGTTTTAATTAAAACACCCCTTGTTCCTCTCCAGTGCTTGATACAGATTGTAATTTTCCCTCCCGTCCCAAGGAGAGGCAGCAATCCCAAGGCTGCATTCATCAGCTGCTCTTGCCTCTTTAGTTGTTGACAAGCACTCGTTAATAGACAGAAGTTCACTGTTCAAAGACAGAGGCTGACAACGCCAAGCTTTGTCTCGAAACCAAGAATAGATGAGAAAGCAAGTTGACAAGTGATATTTGGAGATGGAAAAAAGACATTTATGCGCTCCACCACACATTGTGGTATTATTTCATGTATAGAAAACACAAATCAATCATCATTCGAACTCTGAGCAGCGTGAGGGTCCTTAGCTGCTCCAGCAAATGCAGCTAAAATTTGATTATGCGGGGGGGGGGGGGGGGGGG
>JAVDPK010001825.1:296541-330542 GCA_034780415.1 Cichlasoma orientale | reverse complement strand
ACAGCTTCTTCCCACATCTCCGCTCAGTAGACGGTGCGCCACTGAAGCAGACAACTCTCTAATGAAACACGGGCAGGTGTGAAAAGCTCATTTGTAGAAACAATGGCTGCAACTGGTCTCTTATTCTGCACCTCCAGCCCCTTCTGCTGCGCTCGGCGAGAACCATTAAAGGTGCAATCATTAATAAAAGCAAAGAAAGCGACTCTATAGTACTCATTACAGGCAGGCAGAGTAAAACTCTGTGCCACGTGGATGCTGTTGTTTCACAGATGATGGGGTGTCTGTCAGAGGAGGCTTCTAGAAACTTTGTGCAGGTTTTGCACAGTAGAAACAAAACACGCATGACAACATGTAGTATGTTGTGGTTATAATTTCTTAAATTATTAACAGAGAAATAGTGAGTTTTGCATTATACTTAAAGACAGATTTATCTTTGATATTACTCAGTATACAGATTCAACATTATACAGTATAACTTAAGTATCTGCTGTAATGGCACTGAAAAAAAAAATCTATAAATCTAAAGATCAATGTTAACTTACAACAATTAACCACATTTATATCAAATGCACAATGTGCTGCTCACATGTAAACACACCTCCAGGCGTACCTGCAAAATTCCTGACAGGCCTGTTAAATATGGACACTGTTTGAGAACAATTAAATATATAGATAATATTAATGCATTGGTGCATTTGTAAACTATGGTCTGTTGACATAAAATGTTACTATGTTTTAAAATATAAATTTAACTGTAATTAATGTGACAAAGACAACAGAAATAAACCATGAAGGGAGGCTGTTGTGCTTTTATGTATAATTTTCTACAGTATCAGTTTAAAATCTTGGCTCTGTATGATATCAGTGACAATAGTTATCCCTAATATGATCATCTCAGTCACACAGCTCTGGCTGTGAGCAGCCCACCTTCTGCTTGCATTATGCAGCCAATCAGAAGAGAGGGTGGCTGTAAGGGGAGAGGATGTAAAATTGCTTGTTTCAGGCAGATAATGAATGGAGGGGCTGCAGAGTACTGACATAAATAAGGATTATTTTGAACTGCAGCAGGGTCCGAGGATGAAAACTCGGAGCCGGGAACGAGCATAAATGGGCCCCTTAAAAGGTCAACTAGGCAACATTCTACGGAAATAGTTTTACATGTGCGATTAAATGGCATAATGTAACACAGAATGCAAAATATTCGAACCCTGGATAGATGAATCTTGGTCAATGCTTCTCCATTGAGTTCTATTCATGAGCAGAGAGTGTCCAAGGGAACATATTGTAAATACTCTAAGAGGATGTGACCCTTCTCTTGTATACAGAGTGCCACGGTTGACCTCTTGTTATAGCAGTGACATGCTAAGCCATAAGTCAGTGCAGCCTGACATAGTAGTCAGGTGGCCAACTGACCCTGGCCTTGTGCTGGTAGACAAACTAAATGCATTCTATTTAAACATGGCCTGCCAGTCCTTTCCTGTAAACAGGCCAGGGTTAAGGCATGGGTGAATGTGGCATTGTGGGGTGATGTGCCGGCAAGCTGGGCCACTCAGGGGACAGCGAGAAGCAGGCGGCAGGAATCACAACAGCAGCAGTGTTCGCACACAGCTCTTACCCAACAACTCCAAGTGTAAAGCTCAGGGTGCACACAACATAATTGCTGCAGTGACCACATGTCTGCAAAGGGGGTGAAGGAATAGAGTGAGGCAAAGGGGCACACGGGGCACAGGAGGGCTTGACCCCGGGCACTCTAAGGAGTGATGGATGACTGGTAATTACTGGTAAATGGAGCGCCTTTGCACCACAGCACAGTATTTCAACTGTGAGCCTGGGAAGGAAGAAAAAGTAGGAAGAGATGATGGAACGGCAAAATCAGGTCAGTCGTGAACACGCTGAAACTAAGACAGGCTGAAGTGGCTTGATAAACTTCCAGATCACATAGGTGCACAAGTGCACGCGTTGATTCTGTGCGTTTGCAGTATTATGGCTAATAAAACCTGCTTTAATCCCTGTCAGGGTTCACATTTCACAGACCCAGACAGGGTTAAACGTGTCTAGAGTGGTGAAGCCTGAGCTGTCTATCTCTGACCTTGTTTGTGGGGTTACAGTCTGCAGCCTGAGATCAGCTCTGCTTTGTCAGCTTGGTCAGTCTGCTGACAGACTTTGAGTGAAAGGGTAACAGACATATTCACACTTGTCAAGGCTTTGCTACCTGATTTTTCATTCCTTTCTCCTGACACTGAGTGAGCAGATCAAGCCGCATGTGCATAGCATACCCACATTTCTGTTTACTTATGTATATATGTGTGATATACGCGTGATGTGGAGGAAACCACGCCTGTTTGTGGAACTTAACTGGCTGGAATGAAAACATTTTTTAGTAATACCTCAGACGTCCTTTTCATGAGTGTAGAAAAGCACTTGATGAATCTTTTCTCCATTCCTTTTGACAAGATTAGTCAAATAAATGATACGTAGCTCATGATTAGGCGTGTCAAAGCTGATTGTTTTAAAAAGCTTCAATTAGGATACCAGACGCTAATAAAAAGATCCATAAAATTTCAGATCCAAAACTGAAAAAAAGAGCAGGCTAAAATAAAAAAATAAATGCAACATGCGGCGTTCAAAATGCTCAAATATTGGAAATGTAAGAATGTATCCATTTTAAATTAACTATGCCCTGCAGAAAAGTGGACAAGGGTGGTAAGTAACTCTGGGTCAAAACATTTCTTTCTGACAGGGCTTTAATAAAGACACAGGAGTGTTCTTGCAGCCTGCTGTCATTCTCTGCAAAGACCTCTAACACCAATATTGGTCAGGTTACCGCTGAAAGAAAAGATTTGGGAAATCAGAATTCAGAGAAAGCATTTTGGGTGCAAGCTGAGAGACCGGAGACCACCCACATATATTTAGCGCTACACACAAACAGACAAACATCTGCAAACACACACAGTCTCACTCACGCGCGTGCTGACTGCGGTGGCCCTGTTTTCTTGTGAATGCAAGCCAAAACAAGCCTGGGGAGTAGAGTGGTAGCGCGCGCACACACACATGCAGGCATGGAGCCCTGAGGTTAGGCACAAGTAGCGCTGTGAGAGGCTGCCAACCTGAGGCTTGAAGAAGGGACTGGAAACCTTCATGCAGCCACCAGGAAATAAGGCTGGAGACCAGAATGGAGTGCAGCAAAGAGGTCTCACACTTCTGCAATTGCTATGCACAACCAAACCAGTCAGCGCAGCTCTGTTTGCAAAGTGACCGAAATAATACCGTTAATAAACCTCAGGGCTGCAGACGGAGGCAAGACTGGGTACAAACATTCATGTCACTTAAAAAAATGACTCAGAGGTATTGCAGAAAAAGTTAAAAAGGTCTCCGTAAGCACCTATACTTAATTTTAATTACACTGTGCGTGCATATAGATTTTACTGCACACAAAAGCTTTTGACCAAAAAACAAAAGATTAAAAAAAAAATAAATAAATCCCTTCCAGCACTCTGCAGCGGGGTGAGCTGCAAATGTGATCTTAGTTTGGAACTAAAAATAATGCGAGGAGGTGGCAAAGGCTACCAACTATTTCAACATTCATTTCAAAACAAGATTTGTTGTGACAGCGAAACACTGACGCTTAAAAAAAAACCCTCTAGGAAAAATATGTGGAAAGAACCAGAGAAGAGAATCGTGAAGAAAAACAAACGCGCACACCCCACAAGATGAATGAAGAGGGAAAGCAAACTTAATCAGAGTCTGACAAACCCCCAGCTTGTGCGCAACTTCGCAACTCTCCCGTTATCGTCTGCTGCTGCGTATGCATCCATCAGTTCGGCAGCCAGTGGAGTACGTACAATAGTAGGGTGGCGGGGGGAAGAACTGTTAACAGGGTACTAAGAATAAAATGCAGCGTACGACATCTGTACCTTCTATGAGCAACTCTTGTCCGTGGCTGCCCAGCAGGGTGCGAGACAGAAAAGGCGCAAAGTCCACAAAGATCTCTCTCAGCAGGGGTGCCACTTTCTCCAAGGCCCTTTCTAGCTTTGTAGTAATGCTGTCAAAGAGAGCACATCAAAGGGGAAGTCAGAAAAAGAAATTAGACACCTGAATTTCAAAAAAACTTAAAGGAGGTGTTTTTTTTTTTTTTGCTACACTATCAAGGAAAGGCATAAAAAGGGAGCAGTGAGAGCCCCACAGTCGACCCAGTGTGCACAGCTAACAGCAGTTAGTGTGTAGTCAGACTGTCAGAGTCAGACTGGTGGGTGCAGGAGGTAACCGACACATTTTAGAGGATGCAAACCAAGCCAGATATTAATGAGACTGTGGCTGCTATCACCAGAGATGTCAATAAGTGAAGATTTGATGTTATTAAGAGCCACGTGAACTCGCATCTCACCGGCAGTTTGCATTCTTTGCTGTGATACGTTACCAGGCTTGCACTTGAGATCACAGTTGTTCACTGCAGAGGAAGTTCCACATCTTTTACACAATCACTCCATGCCTCTGGCTGACATTATCTAAGAACCTCAGAAAAACTGTGAGCTGGAGTCATGCAGCCATACAAACTCAGACGGTGTACAGGCAGAGATACAGTATATCTCCTATGTGTACACACATACACACAGATAAAAAAAAAAAAAAAAAAAGACAACACGAGGAGAGCTGAAGCTTGTTTTCCCAGCTAAGATGGACAGAAAACAGCAGAATAGAGAAAAACAGAACGAGAGGCGGTGAATGTGTAAGTGTAAGCCGGCTTCAAGAAACCTGGGAAAACATATCAGAGAGATGACACACTAGGATAAAAATGCAAGATGCAGGAGGTCTAGGTAGCTAGCATAGATGTCCTTGCCTAATACACTGTCCTGCACCTCTGGAGGCTGTCTTTAATCCTGTCAGGGAGCTAAAGGGTTTGAGCTCAGGAGGTGTCAGCCTCTGACGTAGTGGATTCTGGTCTACTTCACAAAAGGCACTGAAATAGAGAGAAAATATATAAAACCACAGGCAGTCCTTCCTTCATGTTGCTATGGGGCTCAGGGCTTGGGATCATGAAGTCATTATAGTATAATTTAAAAAAAAAAGAGAAATATGATGATAGTCATATTTATTTGTTATTTTCAGTAAACCAAAGCAGTCGATTCAGCTCGGATGTGATCTAAAACATAACACGGGCATCAGCGGGCTCTGCGGCGAGATAGTACTATCATTGACTTCACAGTTACGCTAAGTGATGTCGGTTACTGCTGCCATGGCAACTGAATCGCTATTCCTGTGGCAGAACACGCTGAGGCAAAGCGAGAGAGGAGAGAGAAACTCTGGAGAAAGACCCGGGCTCTCAGCAGTCGGTGTGAGAGTGGATCTGAGGACGTTTGTCACAAACTATTAGAGCAAGGGGAGAAGATGAGTCAAGGTCACAACCAGCTGCACACAGAGTAATACACACACACACACATAAATTATCCCAAACTTTGCCACAGTGTTAACAGTTTTGGTATTTTGCTTTAAAGAAAAACAACACAGAAAACAACAACAATAAAAAAATCTTGATTTAGTACTTTGAGGAAAACTTTGAGGAAAGAAACACGTTGAAGACAGATTTTATACACGGCCGACACAATTTGGCTGAATGAGTTCAGTAACGGCTGAACAGGAGAACTGTGTTCTACCTCATGTTCTCTACTGTGTCCTCAGGCATGGGGGCCACCGTCTGCACGGCCGGGAGATTCTTACTCGTGGCTCCATTGACAAAACTGGAGGAAGAGGAGGCAGGAGCCGCTGCGTCAGTGGCTCCTGCGGGAAGAATAACAGAAGCGCACAACATTAATGTAGAACAAAAAAATGACTGGGCATCTTATTAGGATGTTGGGCCACCGTGTGCCGCAGCAGCATCCTAAGGCACTCGGTTTTGATGATGGTGGTGTGTAAGTCATTGGTGCAAAATCTCCCATGTGTGTTTAACTGGGCTGAGATATGGTGAAGGCCGTAACATATGGCTCGCATAATTTTCATAGTCAAACCATTTAGTGACATCACCCCACTCCACCCCACGCCCTTTGGATGCAGGCGCTGTCATTGTGGAAGAGACCCCTCCCAATCAGGATGAAGGTGATCACCAAACAACTTTGCACTGATCTTTAGTGACCCCTCCCTCTAAGTGGACGAGTGGACTCAAAAAGGAGCAACTGGATACATGTTATGTCTTATTATGCTTTTAATAACCTTTAGTAAGTATGCAGAGTAAAATGCGGTACCTTTAAAGCATTAAAAAGCATTGTCCACATTCATGGAAATTCCACTGAAGTCACATCCAGCAGTTGTAAATGTATTTAATGGCACACAGATTGAAATGAGTGAAAGAAAACGAAGGAAGGATGGGAGGTTATAAAAAACGACCGCAATCCGGCCCCTGACGGTAGACTTCAGCACAAATTTCAACCAAGCCGAACAAATTACGCACTTTAACCAAATCCAAGTGCACCTCAGCTGGTTCAAACTCATGTCAGCAGTGACACATGGAACTATTTTCTTTAGTAAAATGACAACGATGAAGAATCAACCAACATATCAAAACAATATCTGCATCGTTTTTCTTTTTTTGTTTTTTACAAGCCAATAAATTTGGATATTGTGGCAACAGTAATTTATAGGTGAACACTGAGTCAGAGCTTCTTGGCAGCTTAGTCTCGAGTATAAAATCATTCTGTCCTTTCGAGAGGTTAAAACCAGCGAATGTGAAATCATGCGGTCTGGGTGAGAGCCTGTGGATTTAGCTGAAAGCACACTTTCACTACCTTTCTCAAATTCCTGCACAGGGCCTCAGAGAGGAGAGGGAGTTTTTTTTTTTTTAAACTATTATTAATAGTGCACATTAAAAAGGTGTTTGAACTCCTAATGGTTCCTGGTGCTAAGTGGGCTCTTTCAAAGGCCCAGAGTACACAGGCCCTGCAGCCCAGCCTCAGGAGAAGTGACAGCAACGGCAGAGGGAGGCCATGTCGTCAATCAGATCAGAGAGCGCGCTGCGAAGGAAAGCAGGGAGTGCAAATTCACCTTTGTCATTAAAAAAGTATTTGTTTCGTTGTACAGTTCAGGCAGGTTGAAATTAGGGTGGTGTCTAGACGAATCCTAGTGGTTAAACAAAAGGCATGTTCGCTCACAGCAGCACAGGATGCTGCTGAGTCAAAAAAGGTAAAGAGTGCCATCTAGTGATGACAACCACCACCTGCAAGGGCATCCAGGAGCACATGATCCAACAGAGTAAAAAAAACACTGTTCTACTCTGAGGAACGGCATTATTTAAAGAAAAAAAATCATAAGATGTCAGTGAGATTATAACAATTTCCCAGTTTGCTCTGAAGCAATATTATCTGAAATTTAACAGGACGAGAACTGAATGTAGCATTTTAACGGCTGCTGCACCCCGGTAAGGTCGTTTTTTTGGCCCTACCCGTGGTGTTGATCATGCTTTTGGGGGTCGCAGAGGCAGCAGCAAAGATGTTGGGAGTGCTGCCAGTTGTCAGGCCTGGAGAGGTGCTGCTGCTGCTTCCCAGGGTGTTAACCGCGAGGCTGCCAGGGGAGATTTTCTTCACAGGCACCACCACACTCCTACATCAAACACACAGAATGTGGCTTATTTATACATGCCCCAAAATGATGCAGTTAAAATCTAAAATAAAATATTAGTAGAAGAAAAGAGATAGATGGATAGTAAACAGCTCCGGGTGCTGTGGTTGAAATTCAAAGTGATTATTTAATTTATTTCTTGATTAAATAACATTTTTATCCAGAATTAGGACTTTTATATTTGGTATTTTGTTTAAGATGCAGAGAGCAGCATTTATAAACAGGTTTATAAACAGAAAGTAAAAATAGAGACATATTTTGGCATTTACTTAAGAGTTCCTTGATAGATACAAATTCCACCCAAAAAACAAAAAGTATGAAAGTAAAATGCAAGAAATGGAAGAAAAACCTGAAGAAAATATGAATAAAGCACAAACAGACTCATGTATATACATATACATATACAGACTGTATATACATATACAAGGGGCAAAATAATGGTGCTTTTAATTAATAGCTGAAATCTTAAATTTGAGCCTGACAATAGCTAGCATGTGCAAACCTGGCACCAGATTCATTCACATGTTTTAAGGGGTTAAAAGAAAAAGAAAAAGCTCTGCATCTCTTACTCCTTTCAGGCCCTGCCAGCACGAGCATGAGGACACATCAGTCAGAGCATTTGAAAGATAAACATCCTGCCCTGTAACTCCATCTTTCAGCGTAATGCGTGCAAGGCAAACATAGACACACATGTACACATCAGGCTTAAGCAAACAAACATAAGAACCAGCCAGCAAGCTACTACACTTTCCCTTGCATCTGCTCTTGCCTCCAGTGGTGCCCTGCTCCAGCCTGGGGAGACCTGAAAACATCCCCAACCGTAACAAACGACTTTCCAGGAGCAGATTTGGGAGTTTTCTATTTGGTGTTGGCTCTATCCAGACATACAGAGCGGGTGATTTATAGTCAGAAACTGTATGAACAGTGCATTTATTATGGTATTAACTATAGGTTTTCTATTGCATTCCTAGACAGATACCTTGTAAAAAAAAAATATATATATATATATATATATATATATAAAATACACAAAAGTCAAAACATATACAAGCCAAAAAGGGAGGAAAAATAATGGGTGGCTTTTTCATATAAGCTACTGCACAAAAATAAGATGGTAATATAATGAAAGGGACATTGTTTATTAATATATGAAATAAAGCATGTTGCTTGGGATGAAAATGACACTTGTGACCTTACGTAATGACAAAGGAAAAAGCACAGGCACGCCATTAAACCAGCACACTCCTCTGTTCACATGCAATCTGACTGGCTGAGGATTAAAGATGATCCAGTGAACTTGGCTCTGCAAGAGCTCCCTGACAGAAGAGAGAAGGAAAGCTTGTCCTTATCGGGTCTGCAGTTGGCCTTTGGGTTTGCGAAGGTGCCAGATAATGTCTCGTCCAATCTCCTGCAGTTACTCTTGGTGACACAGGCCAGGCCTTCGCTCTGTCACGAGCTAAGCCTGTTGTCATCTGAACCAAATCCCCAGAAATCCTTCCTCCACAAAACAACACAGACCGTTGTTGCTATTTTGTATCTACAGTCATAGATCATGTAAAACATGCCCTGGGAAACATAATTCGGCCTGGATGTGTTTCAGGCTGTTTATTTTATATATGCTTTTGCTGATTCTGCTCAAAAATAATAAAAGCTATGATGTTTTATTTCACAGAAAAATAGCTCTCTACCTTTTCTTGAGAGAATATTCAAAAAGCAGATTTAATCGTGCATTAAGAAGACAGTGTAGCCTCGGCGACAATCGCCTAACAAGCATAGAAAACCAAAAATAGTAGCAAAATAAAGGAAAAAAAAATGAAACTTACACACCGAGGTGTGTAAGAGAGAGCCAGAAAAAGCTTGAAAGCCTCCTGAAATATTAATATCTCCTGGGATACAGCTGTGCTCCGGAGAAAACTGATGACAAGTATCATTTATTTAGCAGATCTTCATAGTTCTCAGTGAAATCTCATTGACAGATTTCATGTTTGGATCGCAGGGACTTTTTTTTGGTGAATTTGGTCTTGTTTTCCACATTCACCCCTCGCTCGCATGCTCCAGCAGAAGCGTGCCCACGCCTTGGCATGGCTGTGACGTTACATTGGATCTACAGTATGTCGAGAAAACACGAACCGCTTTCAATGAATAATTCATTACCCGAGTGCTCATGAATCATGTATAGATTATCTAGTGCATATTTTATTAATAGGATTGTCTTAATTGAGTTGCAGAGAATAAAGCGAGGATTAATCAAGAAATGAATATTAATGAGGTCCGCGGCTGTGAGGGATGACTGCAATGTAAAGTATGACCAAAGAAATGTTTCCTTTACACATCTTCTAATCTAATAGCGCTTTATTCAGGAATACAAGGAGCGATACAAAGCAAATGCGCTGTGGCAAAATTACACATGCAAATTTAATTTAAGAACAGTTATCACTGCTGTGTGAAAAATCCAATATGTAGAGAGAGGACCACAAACATCTGAAATTTGGAGACTTTTAGCAAAAGAGAGGAGCAAAGACTTCAGTTTATTCTCATCTGGCTAATTTAAATCTTTAAACTTCTCCTCTGTGAAAGTCTCTGCTAGAGGGGCCTTTGTGGCAACTGCCCCTATGCTCTCCACTTTCAGCCATTTTTCCCTCCTTCTTTTTGATGTTGTCACTCCCAATCTATTTTCGTCCTGACAGACAAATGAAAGGTCTGTCCACGGCTGGCAGTTCATTTCGCTGGCAGGTGGCAAACAATTAGACACAGCAAATAGAGGCTTGGGGGGGGGGGGGAGTGACATGAAAAGCATGAGACAAAGTTGTAAATGTGGTCAGGAGGCTTTGTGTGAAAGCATTTCAAAAATAATACACTTTGCCGTGGCGACTCATTTCAGGCTGCCACTTTCCATTACGGATGTGAGCGGTGAGGACGATGGCCGGCTGCGGTGTGGTGCGCGGCCACTTCTGTTCAATCTGTCATCAACGCCCAGGAGACCCCCACCCTCAAAGCTGTCCGGTCTCCACATGCCCCTTCATCTTTTCCCCTATTCATCAGGCTCACCTCAAGCCCAGCTCAGCAACAGCATGCATTAAGGAGAGGGGAGGCCCCCATTGTTGCTCCTGGCCTGGTGTGTCCTCTGCATTCTCTCTGAGGTCTGCAGCGACTGCACAGGCAGGCACGAAAAACTCTGATCGAATAAGCGGTTTCCAGAGGAACGGGCGAGTTTTGGTTTGTGCCAAACAAACTCAGATCGCTTTATGACAAATTATTATTTCAAAACTTTATCAGCCACAGGAAACATAGAACGGAGGAAGCGACGCTTGAAATCCTGGCAGAAGCACTGCTGTAAACACACAAATCCAGAAAGATTACTGTGTGGTTTTATCTAATCCAGGAATTTAAATAAACTGCAGCAGACCCACTGCGCCTCAGACACGCTTTCAAACATAGGGATACTTCACTCTGTGGAACGCAGCCTGAAATGAAAAAATGTGCTGCCAGCTGCTTAGAAGCCATTAGTGGTAAACAGGATAACTAAGGTAAACCCTGCGGATTTCCATCACGGTTCTGCAGCCACTCAAGAGGCTGCGCACACCCAAACACAGATATCAGCTGATGAGTCAGCTCAGATTTTTACTATTTTTACTATCAGCTGATGTTTTTCTAAACCATCACAGTCGATAAAGTTTAAATGTCACGATAAACCCAGTGATGGTGACGATTAAATAAAGAAAAAAATGCAGAATAAATGTTCAGCGTGACAAATCTGACACTCAAGGAACGAGTGAAAAAAAGATTTTCATACAGTAAAGGAATAACTTGTAATAATATCTTGGTGTAGTTTGGAAAAAACAACAGTTTTTTTAGCAGTGATTAACTTCCTCACCTGTCAAAGGAGTGAAACTGCATAGGCAGCATAGCCTGGGCCTTGGCAGCAGGGTCTGGGTAGGACACAGTCTCTACTCCAGCCTCCATGCCCTCCACTGGAGCTGCGACCAGACTCTTCAAAATCTCTTTGACATTGATGCCCTTGTTGGGCTGGCTAATGCTGTTGACAGAGGGGGTCGGTTTCAGCACCTCCACGCTGGAGGATTCAGACAAGCTCTCCTGGGACTTCTTCACCTCTGAGGACAGCGTGGATATGAGGTCGTGAACGGCACCCGTGCCTCTGACGCTGTGGTCCACGTCGGACCCGTTAAGGAGGCTGGCTACCTGCTCCTCCCCGATCCCAGAGTCTGTGTGGGGAAGAGAGCTTTCCGTGTGGAAATCTTCTGATGGCACAAGATGGTCTTTAATGCATTCAAATGTTGGGGGTGTTTCTATGGAACATACACACAAAACAGAAAGTAAAAGGGTGAGAGTTACCAACATAAACACTGTACATTAATCAGAAACGATAATTTTAGTCATAATTTTTTTAAAGTCAGAAGTGAATTGTTCAAATTATTATGTCACACTAAATTGGTTGCATGTCACACATATTCAGATTATATATAGCGAGATTCCAGATGCCAACTTAAAATTAAAATACAATCCCTCAAGAAATTAAGAAATTTGTGTTTTTAATGGTTGTTTAAAGCTAAATAATTTACCAGCGTGTGTAAGGGGGGGAAAAAAATCCAGAGCTAAATTTAAATTCCTCCCCAGTAAATTTCGCATGTGTAGAAAGAGCCACATGTCAGGGCAGCTTCTCACCACAGATGTTCCGATTCTCTGGTGAGATAATCTCTGGTTTTTCCCCTCTATGCTAAAAAAAACATGAATCCTTTTCTTCAGCTTCATCCTGCCTAAAGTCATGTCTCTTTAACTGCCTGGACTAGCATTCTGGGAAAAAGCCACCGTGCATCTCTGCATACATGAGGAACTGAGCCATTAATAGTAGGATGTAAATATGAATCGGCTTCACCCAATAAAGCGTTTGTTGATTTTTCCCGAAAGATGCAGAGGTGCCTTTCTGAGTCACATTCTGGCTCATCGTGACCCAGTGGCAACCTAGATGCGAGGGTGACCATATTAATATTCATCACATGCTCCCTAACAAGGTCAACAGGGCTTGATTTAGCCAGCAAGTCGACTGGCTTCCTGGTCCATCAGACAATCGTCTGCCACATGCCGTCTGGAAAATTCCCCCATTTTCTGGTGAAATTTATGAAGGCGGCAGTGTGCCTCTCTCCTCCCAGCAACCTCTATGATCCCATTCTCCTCTGGTGGATTGCTTGCCTAATGGGCACTGACAGATGGGGCTGAAAATAGCAAGCCTGGCTCCACTGCCCCAAAAACCCATAGCAGTTGGGCCAACATGCTGCCGCTTTCTCATCTTTTAACTTCTCGCTGCTCATCTTCGCTTTCTTTATTCTCCGTGTTCTGTGCGTTATACTTACATGTTTCCTTTGGCCTCTCTCCTCTTCCTGTTTCTTTTATTCACTTCACCTTTTGTCTGAATGAAAGTTGATAAAGTGCGCTCGCTCGTGCATTTCATAATAGTAAGTTGGCACCGCAGCAGACACAGAGCTCAACCTTTGCAGGCAGCCGCTGATTTCCTTTCATGTGACTTAATGTGTGATTTATGACTTGAGGCATGCACTTCCTTTCATTTCAGAGAGAACGTTGATACTTATTCAAGTTCATAACCACCATCTCCAGCACCAGTGTTTTTGCTTCCACATTTAATTTGGTGCGGCGCAATTAGCGGAGCTCATGAATAAATCATAGGTGAGTCAGTGGAGTGCAGCAGGATATCCCTGTTATTTTATTGAATGAGCTCTCACAGACTCCCACTAGAAGGACCAAGGACACTTAACGTCGCTGAATATCAGACAGTCACTTCAAACTGAGATTAGCTGAGCAGAAAAACAGGTTTAAGAAAGGCCCGGCACAGCTGTCCACACCTGTGCTGGTTGGGGAGTTGATCTCCTGACGCATGCTGCGGCCTAACTGGCTGCTGATCCTGACGCTCTCACGCTGGGGCTCCAGGATGTCACGGTACTTGGAGACCATGAGGACAGAGATGAAGTATACCACCGCTAAAGCCAGGAACTGGGCTTGCTTACTGTCATCCTGTGGACACATATCACAAAACAGCTACTTTGTATTGAGGATATGTGGTTTCACACAATCCACCGGTGCTGCCTCTTACGATACCTTACATGCAAAGCATGAAAAGTCACGTGGAGTAAGGTCATTATTTTCTAACGTATGTCTAATAATTGCTTTTAAAGGTTGCTTTGAATTATGCAAGTTTGATGTTTCGCATGTTGACTGCAGTGTGCAAACAATAACACTCACTGCCTCATCTTTGTGACAAACACGTGCATGCCTCTCACAAACACATACAGTCTTGACTCACCACATCACGGAACACCACAGCACGCAGTCGATTGATATCCACATCCTGCAGGAGGCGATCAGGGTCCTTGATGGGAGACAGGTTACTAGGGAGAGTCTCTATGGCTGTCTAAAGCAGAGAGACGACAGGGCGTGACATGCTGCTCTGTTTCATCAAAGCTCAACTTAATGTGTTATTGCCGTTACTTTTTTCCCGTCAGATCATTTTAGGGATTAGATAAAAGGATAAAGATCACAGAGATTAAATAAATCTGCTGACACGGTGGGTTCAAATTCAGATTTAGCATCACAGGATCTTCAGATGACACCTAAAAAAAAGAACTGTTTGTGCCTCCACGCAAGTCACGTTATGAGCAGTGGGCGAAATGTTCTTCTAGTGGTGGTTCTCAAATATTTTCTGCCATGCCCCACTTCAAAAGATGAAGAACAGTTCACACCCCAGGGGCCGCAATTCTTTTATAATCAATAATAAACAAAGAAAATAGGATCCATATTTAATTTTAGTGAGATAAAGATCAGCAGGATAGCATCAATAATCTCTTGCTTACTTTCCCTACAAAAATCACATTTATTTAACTTTGCTCCGTGAGTACTTTTACCCTCTGCAGCCTACCGGCACCGGCTCTACGCCGCTCATAGTAATTGTCTTGAATTATTTACATGAAATTTACAACTAGGCTCCAAGACACTAAATTTCAGTAATGTGAATATTTATAATAAAAAAAAAAAAGATCTCTGCAGTGGTTTCTGTTTGTAAATCATTATCAATCAATCACTGAGCACTAAGCACATCTGAGCAGGCTTCAGCTGCATGAAGCAAAAGAGGAAATGCACTTTCCAAAATGCAATACTTAATTATCTGATGGCAATTTAGCATCTTTATAATTTATCTGCACTTGTAAATAACAGAACAGGACACTTTGAAGCCAGAAGACGAGCTGATATTGCAACACTGGGACAGGTCACGTGCGGCATCACATCCTACCTTGCTGGTAGGGTTATGCAGGATTTCCTGAGTCTTGTTGTTGAGAATGGAAGACGTATTTCCCCTTTCCCTGTGTCGCTGCCTGCACTCCAGACAGTTTCTAACAGCCACGCAACACACTGCACACAAACCGACACACACAGAGTAGACAAATAGGCTCATTTCAGAGTTAAGTGGAAATTAAATGTTAATAACAGGCACAAACTCTTTGAAATGAATCAGTTATCTCTGATGACTATTTGTTCCGGGCTGTCGGGAAAGATAGCAGGAGCAAAATCAGCAGGCAGACTGATTTCACACTGAAGCCTGTGATGACAAATTGTATGTTTGCAGCAAGGACACTGTGCAGTCTGAAGGCTATTTTCCATCCCCCAGAGCACAACTTGTGAGTCAACAATCAAGCAAACACACGCTCGCAAACCCACAAACCCACAGGAGCAAACACATTCTGTCTCAGATACTTCGTCCAAAACATTTGAACTCTGAATCTCACAACTGTCCACATTTTAGTAACTCTGACTTCAGCTGTTATTGCCTTTTATTTAGATCTCTATTATATGAAATGCCACATGTAAACAGGCATGTGGGCAGAGAGCGCCACACGGAGTCCTACGAGACAGTAATGACAGACACAAAAGGCTACCATTTGCAAAGGGAACCTGATCGAACTGCAAATGACTCTCTCTGCTTGTTACGAATGCCAAAACTGTGACTCTTTTTTCACTGATGGAAACTGCAGCAAACCCCTGCACATCCTCCAATTCAGTATACAATTAGCAAACCATTCCTAAATTAATTAGCTTTTTGGGATTTTCAGGGATTAGAGGAATTATTAGAAGATGTGCGGAGAATGCCACCACGGCATTTTCCACCTCATTCACTTTACAGCACACAAAGACTACATAAAGACACCGTAATTCAATCGCTGCCTCATCATTCACGTCGATGGCCACAAACATACGATAACCATCTTACCAAGTCTGAGGCACTGACGCATCAGGCCGCCTGAGGACATGTTCTTTTCAGCCTCAATCTCGCTGAAGTTGAGGGAGCTCGAGAACACCAAGACATCCACCATGACCATGAGACGGGACAGGAAAGTGATGGCGGTCTCTGAGGACATGCCCTGCGTTGCCTCGATGTTCTCCAAATCAGTCTTGGGCGAGCAACAAGGGAGACATGATATATAGAGCAAAAGTACTGATGTGCACCGTCTTTTCTGACACATCCTCAACCCCCAGCTGTGTTTAACAGAAACATGCAAAGGAATGTGGAAACATATACAGTGCTGAGTGCTGATGAACTTTTGTGGCAGGCCACAAAAAGAGAAACATCATAATATGTAAGCAGGGTGAGTGGGTGAGTAGAGCCAGTATTCAAAATTATAAAAACTGGAGGAGAATTTGATCTCGAGCTGATTTTTACAGATGCTTTTTGGGGGGTTGAATCAAAGCAGATACTTATTGTTAATGCTGGAAACGGAGATTTTCTAAAGAAGTTCTCAGAAAGAGGCGGGGAGTACACTTTCAGATCTACTCAGTATGTGTTACACACAAATTCCTTATGAATATAGTGTGAAATTCAAAGAGAGCAATTAAAATAGCAGTAGAAGTACTAACCTTGGTACTCTACAAGGCACAAATTTAAAATAAAAAAAAAGAAAGAGAGGGGAAAAAATTAAATCAAAATCAATTTCAATTGAAGACTGCAAATTAAATCTTCTAGTTGTAGTAGAAAAATCAAAGCAAACAAGAATGGCGCACAGGGAAATTAATTACAAGCCTAAGAAACTGTGCCAAAGTAATGTCTCAAGCATTAATTATAGCAGAATGAAGCTGAAGCAAACAATGCCCCAATCAATAAACACAAACAAGTCTTTTCTTTTTTTACCCCCCACAAGTACAAACTGTATTGTTAAAAATGAAATCACAAACACAGCAGTTATAACAAACTACCACTAGATGTCAGTATTCCCCTTCACTGAAGTCGGTTCACTCACAGAAGGCGACGTGGCCGCTGAGAGAAGAGGCAAAATCCCGCCGCAGGCGATAATGATGTTGTCAACCATTTGCGAGATGAGGTGTATGGTGTTGTGCACAAAAATGATGTTCTCGTTGCTGTTAACAAAATCCATGACTGATTTGGTGGAGTGGCTGCAAAGAAAGGGAAGAAAAAAACAAAAACAAAACACACGAGCATGTGTTATTTGTTTCTGTAGAGGACAGGGTAATTCACTGTGCAGTAAGCAAAAGAAAAACAAAATCAAGATGAATAAATAATATTTAAATATCTCTAAAATAGCAATAAAACTTTGTGTTACTTCTGAAACAGAGGCACGGGGAGGGCGAGCATCACCTCGTGCACCGGGCTCGCCCTCCCCTCTCTGTGTCTCTCAAGTGCACATGAATCACTTCACACACCTCCTCCAGACGTGGACGTCACTCTCCAGTGCAAACAGCAGGTCAGTGAGCAGTCTCTGGTGCATGGCTGACCATTTGAACTCTGGGATGCGGAACATTGTAGTGCGTGGGCCAGGGCTGAACTGGCGCCGCTGTTCCTCGGTCATGGGCGTCCCTCTGAAGCCGAGATCCACATGTATGTCCCTTTCCATTTGGGTGACCAGGCGGCCATGCAGACTCTGATTGGAGAACAGTTAATTACTAAAACTAATTAATTTGGCATCGCATATGCAATCAATGAGATTCGTGAGATACTGAAACACAACTTGATCAATACCTCACCCATAATCAGATACAGTACTACTGTCATACTATTAGTTACAAATGATAAATTGCCTCGGATATCCTCTTCCTGCCTGCAGGTACAGAAAAAAAAAAAAAATACAAGCTCCGTGCAACCACTAAACCACTATGAGATGAATGAGTCAGCAAGGTGCTGCAAAAAGCCTGTTTAAAAACGCAATGGCGATAAATTCAACATGAGCAATTACGCAACAGCAGAGGAGGATTTAAAAATAAACTCTGCTCCCCACGAGCCCTCCATCGGTGACCCAGTCCAAGCAAAAGATCCTGACCTCTGAGAAAGAGCACAGCTCATGAGGGGAGCCGTGAATAAATCCCAGGCGATTGCTGCAGAATAATGCCTTGGCTATTTCTACGCTCCTGTTGGCCCATGCAGCCACTCCAGCAGCCCAGTTTCCTGAGTCTCAGAGGGACGGTGCTTGTGTGCACCAGGCCTTCCTGTCCCCATTACATGTGCAGTTGGGGAGAAGAATGATCTCTGTGGACCTGTTAATATAGAATTGTTGAAAAGGGCTAACACTACAATGACCTCAGTCTCACTCCTTACTTTCCTCTCTTTTTCAACCTTTTTTTAAACAGTTATAATTCCCTCCTGAATAAAAGCTTTCAAGTTTGCTGACGGTGGTGAGGTCAGTGAACTTTTACCATTTCCACCGTTTCGAGTCTTTTTAATCTCAGACGTTTGTAGATGAGTTGAATGAGTTAGTGTCACACTAACCTGGGTGGTGGCTGTTGTCTGAATCTTCTTCAACTCCTTGTCTTTGCCATCATCTGATTTCTCTGTGTCAGAAGTGTTGCTTGTTGCATCTACAGCACTGCTGCTCTTATTAGGCAAGGGGTCCCCTTCAGATTCAGCTGTAGCCGTTCCCTCTGTGACCTCTAGGTTTTTAGATGAGGTGTCAGCCTCAGCAGCAGGCACTGAGCTAATACCCTCCAGGGCTGTCTGTATTTCAAACTCATCCTTCTCCAGGATACTGGGTAAGGAGCTGCGTGTCATGTGAACTAGAAGGCTCAGCTCAGTGTTGGCGCTGTTGTGGACTGCGGGCTCTGGGCTGGGCAGGACTAAAGGCTCATTTGGACTGAGCTCATGCAGTAGTTTGTCCTCCATGCTGCCGGCCACCTTGCCAAACAGGAAGCTGTTGCTGTGAGGGATGCTGTCCTCATCTAGGGTAATGAGAGGGGCTGCATTTTGGTCATCCATGCTGCCTTTTGCCAACAACATACTGTTGACATTAGTGTTGAGCTTGTCCACAGCAGCACAATAAACATTGCCCAACAGAGAATCCACCTCCACCAATGCTCCATTTTCAGACACTCCCAAAGGTTCAGAGGACAGGTCCAGATCATCCAGCTTAACTTCAGTAGCCTCCACCTTTTCAGCCTTGATGTCCACCAGGAGATCATGAACTTCAACCCTGACCCCATCTACCGTACCCTCTGTTCCTTTGAAACCCTCTTCAGACCCTTTCCCTTCGGCGAGCAGATTGCGCGAGTCTGAGCTCTCATAGTCTGTCTCGCTCTCAGGTGTCTGGGAGTTGTCATCTATTTCTCTGATCTCGATCACGCCCTTGATGCCGGAGGCCTGAGCGGACAGACCAGAGATGGTGCTGACCAAACCCTTCTTCCCCTTCTTGATATTCTCCTCCTCCTGACGTTGGTACTCTTCATACATCTTAGCCAAGTACTCTTTATGTGCTTCATATGTCACCTGTAAAAAGGTAAATTAAATCAGCTTAGAAGAGGCTTAATAGCTGAGGTAAGACAGAATGAACTGCAATATCTCCACCGACGGCAGAGGTCAGTGTTTCTTCTTTGTTGCACAGCACAGCACAGCACTCACCTTCGAGTGGGCTATGGAGAGCGTGTCCACCCACACGCGCCATCCTCCCCACTCATACTTGATTGCATGGTAGAGCAGAATGCGAAAGATGTTGTACACCATCTCAGTGATTTTCTGCTCTTCACTGTTTTTAGGGTTAATGTAGCCGAGAGAGAACATCCAGTCCTGCCAAACGGAACACTGGAGCAAGCACCTGCAAAACGCACGTCAGCCAGCTAATAAAATCTGCACTGTGCAAGTAATTTAATTCTCACACCATTAGCTTTAGTTTAAAATTTCTAATTAGGGCTTAATTAATTATTAATTCAAATAATTTAAACCGATTACCATTTGTTCTTCTTCCCTACATCCTATTTTGTATCAAAGGAAAGCACCATATTGTTTTGATCACTGGGCCATTTGTATATTTATTTGATAGTTAATTAGACAGCAGTATTTCACAAACAAAATGACGGCCAACGCAGGAAAGTAGCAGCAAGTACGAAAAACATTCAGTGTTTTTCCTTCCAACAGATTGACATGACACAGCACTCTGACCTTTCAATTTGAGGCTAATTATGTTTTTGATTTAGGTCGGAGGCTTCCTAGGGACTATAATCTAATTGCTACGTGTACTAAAGTGTGCATATGGATACGAGGAGGAGATAGTTGAGTGAGACAAGTGAGAAAGAAGAAATGAGCAAGTGCCAGAAACTGTCACAGAAACATCTGCTGGAGAACACGTGCACGTCCAAAGATGATTTAGCATTAATTAAATATGGTAATGTTTAATAGGCTGATACATTAATCAGCAAGATAATTAATGGAGTGGGAGAGTGAAGGTGGCTAGGTTCCGCTCACCGTCTGTTCTCTCGGCTGTTGCTGAACAGTTTGATCATATCCGAAAGGAAGAGGCGGCGAACCTCCATCAGCTCCGCGCTGGGGGCGGAGTTCTTCAATAAAGTTGCTACTACCTTGAGAATCACTGATATCATATCCACGCAAACACAAATATATGCATGTGTTATCAATACTGCTAGATAATCAAGCACTTAAGAAAGCAAAAGTCTCTGTGATAGAGAGCAGGCTCACTTGGGTTCTGGATCTTGACGGTGGAGTCGGGCTCAGGATGAGGTTTGTGAACCACCTGTGTGCACACTTGCTCCGTCAGAATCTGGTGCAGAAGGCGTTGAGAAGACGTCAGTCGCACATACTGTACAAAAGACTAACGTTGGAGTAACGCGAGGACACTGGAGTGGAAAATGTTTTGTTACCTCGTAAAGAGTGTTGTAGGTCGTCACAGTTACAGTGTTTGTGTGTAGCATGAGCCTCTCTCCCAGGAGAGTAAACAGGCTGTGTGTGTGCATGATCTCCACCTTCCTCCTGTAGATAAACACAATCACACACACACAGACATACAAACAAACACACACACACACACACACACACACACACACAGACATAATGGGAAAGTGGCTTGTTTCGAGCTCCCTAAGCCACTGAAAGGATCAGTGAGTGCCGTCAGCTTGCTTCCCAGTTCTCACCCACGGGGAGCCGGGCTCTGGAGACAAGTGTCAGGAACTGCCTGCTGTCATAAATTGGGGGAATTTTGTTGGAGGTGTGTAAGATAACGAAGTTAGCCTGTCACTAGGAAAGGCTCCGAGACACAACAGAGGCATACCACAGGTGAATTGGTTCAACAGTGACAAACTGCACGGGCAAACAGTATAAGGACTGCTGTCACGATGCAAACCTAAAGCTGCTCTGACAAAAGACAAGGTGGAAATTTCCAAATAAATTCTAAATCCTTCTGTATTTTGTAGACGTTTGCAAATTGGACACTTAGGAGGAGAGAAGCATCTCTCTCAACTGTATAAATATGGAAATTTAGGAGAAAAGGGCAGACTGATGATGCATAGCTCGCCGAGCTTTACAGTCTGCTACCATCACCATGAAGCAGAAGAACAAGCCTTGTTGGAAATGCTTTCATGAATGTAAATCCAGACAATGCCACTCAATTTTTTTCCCTGAATATACTTTAAATTAGCAGCTGAGACAATATTATAATGAAGGCGCACAGTTGAAAACATGGGAATTGAATGTGAGCGATTGAGTGAGAAAAGATTAAATAACCTGCTATTAAAGAGATAAGGAATTCACACGGCTGTAAGCGCATTAAGATCTGAACCTATAAATCTCCAGTGTCACATGCACCAAAAAAAACTGGCATCTGAGCTAAACTTCCATTCCCTTTCCCTCGTGCTTTTTCCCTTCACTTTTCTTCTACTGCATGGTCCCGAAATAGAAATTAATTTGTTTATCAGATTGACCCATCAACCCAGGCAGACTGGTAATATCTAGCATCACTGTGCTAATGAATATACATTACAAAAATCTAATTATTAATAAAGACTCATAACCTCACCAAAACCTTTTTAATTCTTTATGAGCTGCACCAGCGCTTGTAGGGAACGGCCACTGTCCATTAACTTCTCCAAAAGCTATTAAACAGAGGGGTGAGGATTTCGGCTTTTCAATTGTGCCCGAGGCTTACGCTCTCCATTTCTTTCCGTTCAGTAGGCACCAGTAACACTACTTGATGCACCGCCATTGTTAACACTCCACCTGCATATCTTCTCTATCTATCCCTGCAACCTGCAGTTTCACCCGTCTGCGCCCCCCCCCCCCCCCCCGGCATTTTCTCTCCTCTCTAATGTGCAGTATACGGATCATATGCTGACATTCTAGTGCCTATTTTATTATTTATTTTACACTGTGGGACAGTAACTTGGGCTTCTTCCACCCTTCTCAAGTGAATTAATGGTTTACGGGCAAATCGCCAAGAATTGAGGTGTTCAACAAGGAAATGCACCCCGATTTGTAAAGCTGGCATCTAGTCAGGAGTTTTTGGCTCTTCTGTGCGGCAGAAACAGACGACTCTTCTCTCCCTAAAGCCTGATTTAGGATTTTTCTTTTTCCTTTCTTACTAGCCTATGAAATGTTAAATTGGATACAGCGTGGGCAGAATTAAAAAGAAACATTTTATACAAGGCATAATTAAGAAGTTCCAGGACTCCAACCAAAAGCAAAGACATCCACCTGCGCTGCTCCCAGCACTCCTGCTATTTTTAGATCTCTAACTGGAAGCCCCGCTCTGGACACTTTTACTCGGGCAAGTGCTTTGCATACTGGGAATCCTCCACTGCGTAAAAACGGCGCCTCTTCAACTTGAGCATGTTTTTGTGTTAGAAGTACTCACGGAGGCAAATCTGATAAGTGGGGCGGGTGGTGATGCGGCCAAAAAAAAAAAAAAACCTGCTGTGAGCTCCCGCGCGATGGCATGAAAGCCCGCCTCTCCTTTAAACACCTCAGAATGGTACAGTGGAACTTTGAGTCGGAACTCACCTCAGATGATGAGTATGCGCCGAAATATGCTCCTTATATAATGTGCCGCATTCAGGCTTTGGTACAGCGGGCACTTTGTCTCTGGATTTGAACGCTGGCTCGATATGACAAAGAAGTGGATATTTGCTCTCTGTTCAAGTCAAGAGCCACGTGCACGTGACTGTAACAGGTCTTAAAAGGTGTGATCCAAATGTAACTGGAGCGCTGGAAGTCTTCCAGAGGTGCACAGAAAGATGACCTTGAAGGGTACTAGGGTCAATCTTAAATCAGGTAAGGAGCCTCTAGAATTTTTTTTAATTGCACATTGTAGATTACAACATTGAAAATTAGGATTCGTTAAGCTTTAGACAATTGTTCACAACATTAATCACCACACTGACTGCTTTTGTTTCTTTATCCTGGTTTAAGTGCCTGGTTGCTGGTTTCATTGTGATGGATTTTGCTGGCTTTGAAGGGATTTGGAGATTGGATATTGGGGAAGATCACGTGCATGTCTTCACAAATGTGCACAGAAAGGGGGTGGGGTGGGGGCTCTTGATGTATCGGAAGAATACCTGTGTGTAATTGCAATCTTCAGTTTACTCACTTATGGCCCAGATGCTTAAGGAAGTACCCCAGGACTTTGAGGGACTGCACGCGAATGCTTTCACTCTTGGAGGCCATGAGCTTGTAGATTACCCTGCAATAGACGCAAGCAGTGAAAGCCGGTGACAGTACATGGTCTTGACAAAGCATTGCACTCCTGATAAAAAGGCTCTGCACTGGTTGGCTGACAACGACTTCCTCTCAGAATGAATTTACATTAGCATCAAAATGTACTACGGGAAACACAAGCCATTTTCTCAGAACTCACTAGTAATGCTGCACTGTGTGCATTTATATTTCATAGGATCACATCGGGCAAGTTTGATCATCTCATATAGTGAAATCAATATGGTAATATTGTTACTTTCCTATGCATATTTTTCCCCTCATTGAACATATGAATTATTCATGCACCACACAGGCACACAGCATCAGCACAAGTGTTAGGTGCTTAGGTTTATTTTGCAAAATCACCTCTTCATTTTGTGCGTGAACAGCAAAGAGTCTTTCCCTGAGGGGCTTACCGTATTCCGTTTCTCTGGTCAAAAGCAGGGATCATGGAGGCCGGATGCTCAGACATGAGGGCCACCACCAGCTGCAGCACATCGTGCAGATTCTCGTCCTGCAGCCGATCCAAGGGAGAAAGATTGAGGTAGAAAAGCAGAGAGCCGGTGAATGGAGAGCAGACAGTGTTTGTTCTAAACAAAAAGTGTTACGACTCCGTAAGTGCAACTGCAGCAAAGGCAGGATTTATCTGTATTGCAACTGTATCACCTGCAATGCAGAGAACACCTGGGCCTCTGGTACACAATAAAAGGACGGGGGCAGGAACCAGTTTTTGCACATCAGCAAGTCCATTGGCAGTCAACTATATCAACTCATTTGGTAGTTAAAGTGTTAAAAAAAAACTGCTTCTAGAACAGCAATTATGAAAATGCAGTGTGACCTCAAAGCTTAGAAAAATGATACATAACACACTGAGTTAATTTACTAGGAGCCCAGAGTCTCTCAGGTACCTCATGCATTGTTAACAAGTAGTTCAGGATGCTCTGTAGCTCATCCTCCTTCACACCTCGGTCCTGAAAGAGTGCAAAGAACAGAAGAAAATTAAATATTAGAGAAGCTGACAAAAGGCTTCACGGCATTTATGATTTTCCTTCAATTCATCTGAAATTGCTTGAGGAGAAACACAAGTGCTTTGGCATCTTCGGTGTCAATTTTCATTGTAGCGCTCTGAACGGGTTTGCGATCAATGCGCCGTGTTTCTGCAGCAAAAACGTACTGAGCCAACAGATAACTCCAAACTTGATTTCTGCACAGTGTTAAACTTTAATATTTCTTTTGCCCTTCCCCTGAAGGCAGGCAAGATAATTATCTGCAGAGACATGGCATGCTGGGATGTGCAGCAAGATGCCAGCTTATACTATATAAAACACTGATTAAATGCTTCATATGTACACAGGAACTGTAATATGTTTATGATTGATTTGTGTACTTTTTTTTTTTTTAAGCGGTGGCTTAACAACCTGCATGCCATAAATAAAAACTGAAGCAAAGACAAATAACAATTTCTAATGCTGGAACTTACAAATATATCTTCACTTAATGATGCAATAATTATCAAAACTGTCTTTTTTTCTTTCTTTTTTTTAATGAATCCATTAAACTTTTTATGCCCTGCTAGTTTCCTGAATTTATTAAGAAGCAGGCCAGTGGAACATTAAAGGATAACAGAGGAACGATGTCCATATTTTCTCGGTGCAGCCGCGTGAGGAGCTGTGAGGCACGACGACAGGTGGGATATACCTTCAGGATGAGTTGCTTGAGGAAGAGAAGCATGAACGCCCGCAGAGAAATGATTTCTTTCTGGGTTGGCCTCGGACCATCTGTGAAAGGAGCGATAAAAATGAGAAAGGAGGTTCAGGAACCAAATAAAACATCTTCCTGTCATTTATTTTCCAGTCTTGTCTCAATTTTTAATATTTTACTGGTGATTTTTTTTTATCTGCACGTTTCTTTTTGATGTTTTTTTTTTTTTTATTAATGCTGAAATATTTCTCTCATTAAAGTCATATTCTCTCCTCCTCTGGGCTTTTGAGAAAAAGCCAGGGCACGTTTTAAAGCAGGGGATGACTGTTTTTTTTTACATTTATTTTGGGTGTTTTGTTGTTATTGTTCTTTTGGTCTATGATGTCCTTTATTGATTCACTGGATTCACCTTCAACGTGTGGATCAAAAAGTTTCACCAACAAGCTAGTGTTGGGCATACAGCCAATCTCCCACTTTGTGCTCAGAGCAGAACATGTTCTCTAGCTTTATGCTTTAAGCTTGGAAGGGCTCATTTGAAGTATTCATCCTAAATGTATTCATCATCCGTGCTGCATCCATACTCTGTGTATCCCAGGTAGCCTTGGCCACAGCACAGCGCCCAGGCAGCCAGCCCAAGGTCACCTTTGTCACACCTGCCTGTCACACCTGCCAACATCTCATTAAAACGACGCAAAATGCTTTTGCCAACTTAAGGTCACTTTGGCACTCTGAAGTTAGCCTCACATTGCACTCCATCCCAGACATCCACTGTCAGCAGGTGTAAACAAAGCAGAATGCCAGGACCGACAGAAAACACTGATTAACCATCATATCAAAGAGCTGCTCCTGTTGTACTGATTCGGTTGGCACGAGAATTAATGTTGACACAATCAGCCACTGCTCATTATCATAAGCTCTTCTGTATTAACCAAAACATGTTTTCATGAGCAAACACTCTAATGGGCTGCAGCAACAGGCAGATCACAACAATACAGAGCTATTCACACGGACACATCACAAAATACAGAATGTGGCATACAATACAAGCCAATCCCCTTAGGATTAGCGGAACTCTCACTGTAGCACAAAGGCTCCATTTTGGCAGTGAATCTGGTACACATACACACACATATACTACATATATATATTATATATATATTCATATCTTATTCATCCTCTGCAGCCAATCAGGTATGCTGACAAAATCTTTTGAAATGACAGTAACTGTGTTAAATACAAAAGCAAAAATGTGAAAGGGAAAATTTGCTACTTTTTTGCATTCAGCCCTGATAAACTCTAACCTCCACCTTGGCAGAACACATGTTCATTTGAAACGGGGACAAGGGCGTGATGACAGATACAACTGCAGCAGACAACTGACCATCCTGCTCCAACAACTGGTCAATGTAATCAATGATGAGGCTCCCTGAGGTTGCAGGATGATGGTAAGTGCTGCTGCATCCTGACACTGATTAATAGAGGGAGAGAGGAAAACCCAGGGCAGGGACGGAGTCTGACACAGAAGGGACGATAAGAACATTATTACCACAGCCGCCGCATCTCAGTTATTCGTAACCAATTATGCTCAGCAGCTCCGAACGGCCCTTGCTGCTCACTCGCAGATTGCTTTACTTCCTGCGTCCCAAGGGCACAAGGAGAAAGAGTTTATTGAAAACCGATTTATGTCCATGTGATTAAGGCACGAGTCTAATACAGCTTATGACTGTCATGGCATATTTTGAATGAATGTTTTTAAATAAACAAATTCTGATAAAACTTAATCTGGAATAGCAGTAACAGGTTTGTTTGTTTTTTAAGATTTCTTGGTGCTTTGTAACAAGTGAATGTTTTGGTTTAACCTGCTTCGTTTAGGGCACCCAGAGTATAATGGCTTTAAAGCACAATAAAGGAACATTTGATAGAGACGAACCACAATTGAGTCCTGGCCTCACTAAGGGTGAAGCAACGTTGACTTTTCACTGCATAAATGTGCAGTGAATTATGTCTGCTTGCAAAAAACCACTTTCAATCTACCGAAGTTTGCGACTTTTACGCACTATGCGCCGAAGCACGTCGTGGCTGAGCTGCTGCCCTTTGCATTAAGTGCAGCAGCTCAGCAGCTGCAGTTCATGGAATATCTAGGGAGGAAGAAATATCACAAACTGACTTGCTGCAATGGTGGTATCCTATTATAACATCGCACTCAAATTCAGCAAGATCAACCCTTCTTTCGCAAATGTTTGTAAAGGCAAGCTGCATGGCTAGGTGCTTAAATTATATACCCAAGGAAATGGGACTGAAAACCCCTGAATTCAGAGATTAAGAGGTGTGGCCCAATAATTTTGTCCATATAGTGCATGAATTATAAAACAAAACAAAAAAAGGCAGAGTAAACATTTAAATGTGCAACTGCACCATATCACACCCAACTGCCCTTCAAATCCAGGAACCCACTGGCTGGTCTGCTGACTGAGCTCTGGTGGGAACTGCGGGGGGGTTTTTGAACAACACAGAAGTGCCAAAAACTCTGTTTCTGAAGGCCAGGTGGGGGAAACTCCTCCGGTTTCAACTTTTGAACTGTTTCAAAATGAAGTGGAAAAATGTCCCTCAGCTCCTGAACTTCACGATCTCAGTGAACACCCCCGCGATGAGTTTACTTCTCAATTGCTAATTTCGAGTCTTATAAAGCACGTTGTCCATTTTGTACATTTTCGCCCTCATTAAAAGGACAATAAAGCAGGATATTCTATTCTTGTGCCTGGCCAGCTGCCACCCTGTGAGCGTGCAGTGCCCCTCAGTTACTTATTCAGACCCACTCCTCGTTTGTCTGGTTCGGCTTCAAAACAACATGACGGCCACTGCAAAAACACCCAGCGTGCGGTATTAAAAAGGGACCTCTCTAACCAGTGGGCGATGTCACAATAACAATGGATTAATGCAAATATTCAGGCCAAGATTTCTGTTTCCGTTTGCCTGTCATTGGTTAGAAATCCAGATAAATAAATTTAAAAAAGCAAAGCTAAAAAAAAAGGTTAAACTGTCCATTAATCTAAAACTCTTGATTATATTATTCCTCTCAAGCATTCCTGCATGCCTGCAACTGGTGATTTCTCTTAGAATGGGGGTAACATTAAAGTGAATGTGGTAAATGGCCAAGAAACTTTGCTGCCCATCTCATTACTCATTATTTAGTAAAACAGTCAAGGCAGAGACAGAGACAAAAGGAGAATGATATGGATAGAGACAAAGTGCGTGCTGGCTTGTGGGTACGTGTCACAGGCTGACAGAAGCTGAGCAATGAGCATCTGTCTACTGATTCTGCGCATAACCTAATGATACATGGCTTTAATTTGATAGCACTTTCTATTAAGACCTGAGGAAAAAAAGAGAGGAGGCACTTCCAGAAAAAAGAACGAGTAGCTGGAGGAAATCTGTTTTAAGCGTCCTCTCTGTGTCCTATAATTGAACACTTCATTATGTGCTTGGCTCTCTCTCTCTCCTTCTGTATATCTTTGTTTGGTCATTTTTCAATTTAGGACGACAGAGAGAAAACTGACCTGCCAAAAGATGCACGGATCAATGAAAGCAGACTCACTCGGAAAATTACGTACAGCAGAAAGGTGATCCATTTGGGACGTCTTCCACGGAATCCCAGCCATTATTTCAACCCATTACAGTCTCCCACGGACACAGGACCAATCAGCACCATAATTACACTTAGAAAAGTCCACATTTAGAGAAGGCTTAGCTTGAAAAAACACTCGGCAGAGGAACGTGCTTTATAAGTATGGAGTACAAAATTTAAGTGCCAGCATGGATCTCGTTTTAGTCGCTGTTTTGTGAAGCACTGATTGCTGCATGTGCCTTTTATAATTTTAATTTTTTGTTTATATTTCTCCAGTGTACTTTTTGTACTGATCCATGATGGAGCCCTGAAACAGAATTTAATAGACTTTCTAGTTTGTACTTCAGCTCTGCCCCCCCTTAAGCACAGACACCTTGTGAAGGAGCCTCATCTAGGCATTCAATTATCCGAGTCACAAGGCAATACCCATGATCGTAAGTCAAAGTCGGGGATGGGCTGGTAAATTGGGAGCATTTTTTCTCTTAACCTCTGCTCACTGCATACCACAGGAGCTGAAATGCTTGGATTACTCCTGCCTGATCTTCCTGTTTATCTCATAAACCTCGCAAACCTCAAGGCATCTACAAAACACAACCCTGAGATTTGTGACCTTCTCTCAATTGGTACAGGAAACCACCACCTGGCGGTATCAATTTGCTGTTTTCAAGTACAGAATCGTGGCCTGTGTGGTGGTAACGGCCCTCACACCAACCACCTCATACTCGGTTAAACTACTGCGATGCGGCAACATTCTGCAGAAATTTCATAAAGCAAAAAGCAACAGCGAGATACAATCCTCGGTATCATGCACTAGCTCCAAAACAGAAAACTTACCGAGTCTTGAAATGATCTTACACAAAACAGTTTGATTCTGCAGCGCCCGAGGCTACACGGAAACATTTGGCCTAAACAAGTTATTTTAGCGTCACAGTAAGTTATTAAAATTTGTTGAAAGCACCAAAAAAGTGTCCAACACACACAGACTATGATAACATAAAGTTGTAAAAAAAAAATCTCTTTGATGTCCTGGAACATGAACTCAAAATGAGATGTGACAAATTAAAGGAAAAGGGGCTCAAAACTCTCTTAATAAAGTGTTGGGTGATCTGTATATGAATTTCCATCAGGATAGAAATGTTCCATAAATAAATAATAATAAATAAAACTGATGACTCAGAGAACTTTGGATTAATATCCATAATCAGTAACTTTTTATTTTTTTCAGTTAAAAATAAATAAATAAATAGTACCCAAACCATGCCGGCAAAATGCCTCAACAACCCTTCAGGTTTTCTTTTAATCTGTCACACATCATTAGGATGCGCTTTCATTACTTAACTCCTGTTAATTTCCCTCAGTCTACAAAGGAGAGGATAAAGGACACTACCTGGTGTGAGCTGATGTGACATGGAACTAAATAAAGTCAAAAATGACGAGCTAAACTGAGCCTGTATGTCACCGCCACTATTAGAATGATATCAGTTAGGATCATACCAATCCCCAAAGTATAAAAAAACTGCAGGCAAAGCGCCTTGATGTGGCATATAAAGACCAAAACACCGCGACATTCAGTCGGCTCTGAAACTGCCCGAGAGAATTAGCAGGAAATGATCAGTGCTGCGAGGAACGCTGGAGGTAGAGAAACACGATCTTTGGAAGAAAACAGCCTGTGACTGTACAAGAAGTATGGCGTCGTCATTGTCAGAATACAAGCTTCAACCTTCAGCGAGTAAATTTCATTGGGCATTGGTGCAGCATAAAGTGATCTCTAAGATCCAACATAAAACAAATCTTACACTGTGACACAGATAGTTTCAGTGAAGAATAATGGACGGCAAAAAGGAAATGACAGTTCAAGGGCACTTTCACTCCCAGCACAGCCTGCTTGGTGACACGCTGTTGTTTCACAGACTGAGGATGCCAGTCATGCTATTGGCCCAGGTTTCAGAGACCTAACACCCACACTAAGCGCCCGAGTGGGATGACAATATTGATATGGTGTGTCTGCCTCACTGTCATCTCCTGTGATGGCCACGGTCCTAACAGCTGACAAGCAAGCGCTTCCATGTGGAGATGAGTCATTTCAAATGAGGGGGAGCTGCTGCCATTTCAGGAAGACGCTTTGATAGCAGGCTTTTGACTGAACACAATGATTGTGATTGGTTCGGTACCAATGATTTGCTTTCGAAAAACACAGAGATTCTCTTTGATGAGCCCTCACGTGGATGAGAAAGGAGTTTACATAAACAGCAACCCCCCCCCCATCGGATCAAATATTAAATCCACATCAAAAAGAAAAAAAGAAAATCAACTCGCTCAAAATGATCTACGATGCTTCGTATTCTCACCGAGACCCTTCGGCGTGATGCCGCTGCTTTCTGAAGGGTTGACGGCCCAGTAGTAGTACTTCAGCGTATGCATGAGCTGAAGCACCGTCCCCACCCGACGGATCGTGGTGTAGATGGTCGCTGTGCCAATAAACTCAGCAGAAAGGTAGGTATACAGAGAAAGCTGCACCTGGGACACATACACACACACACACACAGACATGTTACTAAATGCACGCTTAGGTATAATTTTTAAGTAGAAATTGACATCTTAGCACGATGAACCGTAAACCATTTTAGAAAGAAATCCTGCCACAGTATTTATCCCTGCAGGTGTATGTTATAGATGGCCACTGACCCCGTATTACTCAATTTCATATTTGTCGCAGCTCCACTCTGTTCAGTGATGATTAGCATGTCCTCTGTAATTAGCAGCAGACCTGACAAGAATCCTTAATCCTACCACAGTCATTTTAGCGCTAAACACTGATGGCTTTTTTCCCCCATATGTCATAAATTACAAGATAGCAATGAGCCAAATATGAGTCACGATGAAAGGTGGCAGAGTGGTTATGATGTGCGCGTGATCGGTGAGATGGTTTAAGGCCTCTGAGACACATGAACACTGCATTACTGTTAATGCAATATCCATGGGAACAGAGTATTAAAATTGCTCACAAAACCTTATATGACCATCGAGAAATGTCGGTGGTCCCATGCAATTAATGCACAGTGCATGTCAGGGCGCTCGCTGGCACAGCCGGCACTTTGCATCCCGTGCAGCTCGAGAGTATGAAGAGAGGAAATGTGGACCTTGTGGGATGTCCTCAGGGAAGGAGCCAGAGTAGCTGTGTGTAGCTAAAGTGTTCTACCCCACTTCATTACCTAGCTGTTTCTTTCATTTCTCTACTCTTTTCTCTATGCTCTATTTTGGAGGAGTGTGGCAGTCAAGCCTCCAGACACTTTTGTATTTATTTCCTCTTTTTATTTATTCATGCCTTGGCACCACAAGCAGCATTCCTGAGGCAAATGTATTTGCCACACACACTCAGCTCCTTTGATATACCTCATCCTATTTTTTATGGGTCATTATTTAAAAGGAGGGAGGAAAAACCTCTGGAACATTTAAAACGCGCTAGAAAAGCAATCGTTCACAGAATGTCACTTTGGGCCCCGAACACCGTCTAGAGGTAAAAACGGCATCATTTCCTTTTATTTGACGACTCAACTAACAGAATAAAAGTAGCTATCCTTTGGCTCAAATTAATGCAAGCTGCAGCATAAAAATATTCATTAATTATTTATAATCATTTTTCACTTGCAATATTATTTCCACATTTTCCACATGCACGCTTGCTGTCACAGAGAATCTCATAAAAACTGACACCAGCGTGATGCATACTTGACGGCCTATTTCCATTAAAACACATGGCTGTGTAAGGATTTTTCATTTTTTCTTATTACTCTGCACTGCAGAAGAAACAGGATTATTGAGGCGCGTCATTGAAGGCTCTGGATATGCATCTACCTCAATGAGAGTTACCTGCAGGACCTCACCTTGGCAGGGGTGTAGATCCAGATGGCAGGATTGAAAAGGATGTGGTCACACAGCTGCTTCAAGAGAGGTGCTCCATGAGTTAGACCATCCAGATACTTTGCAAAGGAGAGGAACTGTTCTAATACAGCCCTGGTGATGTGTACACGTGATGACTGCAGAGAGAAGCAGAGAGCCATGTTAAATAATAATTGTGTCACCAAGCTGATTCTGCTGTAAGCAGGTTTTCCCTGATACTTACTGCATAAAGGAAACCCCCTAAGGTACCTGTGTGTGAAATGTGTCTGCAATATCCAGAGGTAGGAAAAACCTTTTGTCACAAACTGAAGAAAAACATCTGCAAGGGCTTGAATGATGGGCAGAAGCATTAAACTACAGGAGGGGTCAGCAGCAGACACTATGGGGTGATATGTCTGAATATACATTGTAAAAATAGTGCATCTGGAATTGCCCACCCAAAAAAAAAAAAAAAATGATATTGCTAAAGCCCAAAAAATGGAGTGCAAGTTGTTTTGACTTTGCAGAAAAGTCAACTTTGACGAGTTCTTTTACCGCTCGTGTCTGGCACCTGTTCACTGTCCAGGTGGGCACTTGCTGAGGGCAAGGGAGGGGGATAAAATGAAGGCCCAGGAAGAAGGGAAGGTGTGGCATAAACAGATAATGAACAGATGGTGCGATATGTGAAAGTGTGAAACCTGGCGGCGGGAAGGAAGCAAGGAAAAAAAAAAAAAAACGGCAGCTCTCAGGTGCCGACTCTGCCTGGCTGTTAGTTAACAGCAGCTGAAGCCAGCAGGAAGGCAAGTCACTGAGTGACAAAGTGGCATCATTTCTCAGTGCTCCAAAAGAGCGAGCACTCTGGAGGCACCGGCTGCTAGATCTGCATCACAAAATGGGTAAATAAAAATTGATGTGAAAAGAAAGGGAGGTGCGGGGGGGTGTTCTTCCTCTAGCTCTGTTCAGTTCAAAGACAAATTTAGGACTCTGCTTACAGGCAAAGGCAGATCAGACTAGTGACAGGCCTGTGAGAGTGCAGAGAGATACACTGCACCTTGATACTGAGGACAACAGTAGATGTTGAAAGGATTTTACTGGAGAAAAAAAACAATTTCCCAATTATCCTTCCATTTAGCTAGGAGATGAACACGCGCTTTTTTCACCTTTCAAAGTGAGAAAAATGAGCAACTGTAATGA
>JAVDPK010001825.1:283854-296441 GCA_034780415.1 Cichlasoma orientale | reverse complement strand
ATATTTGTGCTCCAAGCTCGGGTTCTCTACTAGAGGCCTGGGAGCTTGAGGGTCCTGCACAGTATCTTGCACCCCGCTGTTATGTGCTGGATTGTCTCAGGGGCATCTCTGCACAGCCTGCACCTGGGGTCTTACCTTGTGCGGTAGACCCTCCATCGATCTTGTGCTCAGAGCTTGTTCCTGTGCTGTCTGTCAGTCCAGCTTTATCCAGCCATTGGTAGGATTTTTCATTATCAGCCACTTCTTCTATCTGCCGGTGGTTCATGCCGTGCAGAGGCCTGTTCTTCCATGATGGTTCCTGTTCTTGCTTCTCTTCTTTCTTGGGTTTCTGCTGCCTGAGGTACTCACTAAGCATGTGATCAGTTGTGGCCATCTTCCTGATGTACTCATGGATCTTTCTTGTTTCATCCAGAATAGTGGTTCTGACACTCACTACTCCTCAGCCTCCTTCCTTCCGCTTGTACAGTCTCGGGGTGAAACCCTCCATGAATGGTGAGGAGCTTTCTTGTCATGATGTCAGTGGCTTCTATCTCCTCCTTTGGCCAGCTTATTATCCCATCCAGGTATCTGGTGACCAGCAGGGTGTATGTGTAGGCCATTTAAACCCTGAATTCTGAGGCGCCTTGCCCCATCTCTGCTCCGTTCCTGTAACAATGTCTGCACCGTCTACATGCCGCGGTAACCCTGTTTGGTTCTTTTTGTTTCAGTTATTATCCTAATCTGGTTTTTGCACACACATCATTTGCCATACACTCGTCAACTCATCCATGCACCACTTTATACCGCTGACACAGATTTACACACATCATGATGATTAGAATAAACCCTTGGCAATCCCTATTCAGTTGGTGGCGTGACTCCATTCTTTGTTGCATGTTGCAAATGACACGTTATATACAACATGTCATTTAGAACAAGGCGGCAGGTGTCCAACAAAAGTAAAACTGTAATAAATTGAATACATAAAGAAGTTATTCTGAGGTAAAATACACGCAGAGAGTGTGAATATGCACAGTGCATGGATATTCCACAGACATGTTGCCTTAAGGGAAGATAAATGATGAGCTGTACTGCACAAATGTAAAATATAAAGCAGCATGTGTGGGTCTATGCAGGTATGCTGAGCCCAGTCAGGTTCTGTGGTCTGTTAGCAGAGGAGCTAATGCTTTGTGCTCAGCAGTGTGATGGCTGTGGGGTACAAGCTGTTCTTCAGTCAAGTCACACGAGCATACAGGGCTGTATACTGAGGTGTGACCAAAATGTTCCTGCATTTAACATACAAAAAAAAAAAAAGTATCAAAAAGCCGTCTGAAACCAAACTTCCCCTTCAATGTCATGTTCCTGCGCATGTCCAGACAGCTTACAGCGTGACTGGTACTGTTTTAAGCTAGTAGGTGTCCATTATATCAATAGTGTGTTGTGAGAGACTCATCTACAAGATCACCATCTGGGAGGGCCTTTCCAGAGGGTGATCTAAAAATAGCAGCTTTGCTGAGAGCAGTCCCAGCATGCACAAGGCGATGAACTTGAATGGGAAATCATCCAAATGTAGGTAGTTTGTTTTATTTTGCTATGGGCCCCCGGAGCATATTGAAAGTACCTCATATTTTTATAGGCTTGGTAACAAAGGTTCATTTAGAAATGAGGAGTTCCTGAGAAGAAACTGTTCCCTCTGGTTAGGAAAGAGTGGCGATATCTTGTGTAAGCGCCTCCATACCTTCTCCAGCAGGTATCCAATCACCAAAAAGCCCTTTCCTCCCAACATCTGCTCCTGCATGGCCACAGAGCTCTTGAGCAGTTCAAGCAGAAAAGCCAGGAGAGTAGCACTGCAAAAGTAAAAGAAAATCTCTCATACAGGAATAAAATGCTCATCTACTCACACGCTCTTAAGATGCTGAAGTAGTTCATTCATCAACTATTCTATAAACAGAATGAAAAGGGAGGAAAAAAACAAGGTCATTTTCAGAGGATGTCAGCAGTCAGCTGGGAACTGCATCTCACCGCTTTCATCCCTCTTCAGTTCAGGAGAAAAGGCTGGTTTGCCGGGTTCTCCAGGGACAGAGAAATTTCTTTAGGGTGAACAGTAACAGGGTACGTAGGTACAGTAGTTGCGTGTGAGGTGGGGGTAGAGGTTCGAGGGGGCAGGGCAGTGCAGTGAAAGCATTTTTTTTTCTTTGTCGCAGGGTTTTTTTTTCCTCAACTGAAGCCATTGGCTGAGCAACGGTGGTGCTTGGTGACACTTCTTAATCGGCTTTTCCTCACATCCTCCAGTGGTTTTCACCCGAGCACAACAATCACAAGGACACAATCACCCCCGTGCAGGCCTGCTCATGTACAGTGAACACACACTACATGCATACAAACTCATTTACTTAACTTTGTGTTTCATAGTCTACCTTGTTTTATTGCAATTCCTTTTTGACTGCTTACTTAGACAGAAAGCAGAATCAGGTGACAATTCTGTGTGGTTATGGCTTATCCCATGATCCTTTACTGCGAGCACAGATTCTTTGGCTGAAGCGACACCAGCACTGCTTGGAAATCAAGGTGACACAGGCTCACACTATTATTAAAGGGGATTTTTTTTTAAATCACTATTTGATGATGCTGTCAAGAGCAGCCACGGCAGATCCGTGGGCATTATGGGGAGTTAATTGTTGCACACGCTTTGAACTTCTCAGCCCAACAGGCTTTAGAAGGACTCAGTCTAAAAGCCACGGCAAGGACAAAGCAAAGTGCTTGGGCGAGTTGCACATAGTGAGCCAAAGACTAACATGCTAGAAAGAGAGAAAAGAGGGACAGCGAGCTGAGAGGAGAGGAATCTACAGAGGCACAGAGCTTTGGGTGTCAGGGATTTGTGCTGCTATGTGGCCACTCCTGCGTCCATCCATGTCATTGATCTAACACGGGATTAGAGCAGAGCTCAGGCTCAATCCTGGGCACAGTTGGGAAGCTTTGGGCAGACCAGCTCAGAGTGATAGAGTGAGCGAAGTCTGAAGCAGTGAGTAGAGATAATAATAAAAGGGGACTACAGCTTGACCAAGACTGCTGTGTGATACAGAAAATCTCATCACTGCATTATTTGTCCAACAAACCCTTGGCTCCAGAATCCGGGCGCCGAGACTTTATCGCCGGGTTGTCGTTTACATCATCGGCAAACCAGCACTCCTGGTTTTCGATCACATTTAGCATCAGGTTTAACAAAATGGCCCACTGCTGCTGTTTTTACTCCCAGTGGGTTCTGAGGTTAACTGCCCGTAACCATAACACCACAAAAAAGGTGCTAATTATTTGCAACACCTCAATGGCTCCCCAATTAAGAGAAATTAGATGCTGCAATATGGCGTACTTTAGCCTGCTAATTCCGATGGCTATATTTATAGAGAGAAAAAAACAACCCTTAAGCCGCTTTAAGAAGTCATTAATATTACTTTACTTGCCCACCCTTCACCAGTCACAAACACAGCCACACAAACAACAACAGTTCACAATGAAAGGATGAAAAAGTAATTAACTTCCAACAATGTTTTTATCATCTGCAGTTTCACGTGTGTAACTTCTACTGCAGCAACTCCAATTCGCAGAAGAAGCTGTGCAGTGTTAATATTTCTTCTTCTCACCAGACAGTCGTTTCCACCTGGCTGTCATTCAGCTGATGAAAGTCCAGCTGGGCAAAGAGGGGAAAGAGAACCTGGATCCCACCAATAGAGTGAATGGCACTGTGGATGGAGTGAGTCACTGTGGCTTTCACATCCTGGAAGGATAATGCAAAACCCATAAACACGCCTCCATACTGGCTGCATTTTAAAACCAACACAATAAAGACGAATGAGTCAGCACCTGAAGCATTGAGCGCAAAGTTGAGAGTAATCCGACTGACCTGAAGCATAAGAGCGTGCGGTGAGTGCACAAAGATGGAGGCGTTTTCTCTGGGCGAGGACTCCAGGCACAGCTGGGCATCAGTGGCCTTGGCGTTATAGGTGAAGGCGATGGAGCTGGCTAATTTGCCGTCATACAAAACCTGCTTGTGATGCTCTGCTAGGTGAATATCGCTCTCGGACTTGAACTTAAACGTGCTCTGTTAGGAAAAAAGAGGAGAAAACAAATGAAGGAGCGACAAAAACAAAAGAGAGACTGGGGCACTGAGACTGATAGGCTGGGTAGTTCCTCAGAGCACACGCACCCCGTCATTGTTCCTCGGGTGTTATCTTTTAATTATAACTTCATTTGAGAATGATAAATGACTGACACTGAGTGCATTACAGCATGGCAACATTTTCAAAAATTAATTTTCTCCATTGATTAAAGCATCCTGTTCATCTTTATCATTCTGTATTGCTGCAATCAACAACAAAAGGCAAAAACATCAGCTTTTTAGTAACAGAGCGAATCAAGTGAAACGTGGCAGCAGCATTATGTTTACATGTCAGAAGAAAAGCTGCATTCAAAATAGGAAAACAGTGGCTGTAATTTCACTTCCAATAAATGAGAAGTAAAAATTCTATAAAGCATTTTTATACAGAACCAGCCAAAAGTTTGGACACACCTTCTAATTCAGTGTGTTTTTCTTTTCTTTTTTATTATAAATAAAGGATTTTTATCTTTATGTCTCTGTGGAGGCTGACATATGCATATCTTTTCTCATTTGGTTTTATTTTCCTTTACTTTGAATGTGAGTCTTTCCTTTTGTTCTGAGTATAACATTGTCTGATGACAATCTTCAGGTTCGACTGCAGAGTACAATGATTAGGGGCTGATAATAAGGATCAAAGCTGCTTTGATACCAGAGATGATTGTGTACCTGCATTAATTTAACAAAGTCATTTACTCCGCTCTGTTCTTGAGTAAATTCAAGCCGAGCACAGTCACTCCTGAATCCTCGTGAAGACATAAAAGGCTGCAGACGATGCACCGTCAGAGCCGTCTTTTAGATATGATAAAGTATGTAAGGTTTTTTTTTCTTTTGTTTTGCATCGACTTCCTTTCCAAAGAAAGAAGTAATTTTCTTTTCCAATAAAGTCATGAAGCAGGAGCAAATCGGGGACGAGTTTTGCCAATAAGGCTGAAAACACATTCAAATTAAAGCTGGCGGTCGGCAGTTTAGCTTCAAATGACTGTGCCACCTCGCATTTATAGCAACAAGAGAAAGAAAACCGATGATAAATTTACACCCAGCTGAGAGAAATAAACCGATGACTTAATGATTACGACAATATTTCAATTTTTTTTTATTGGGACTGTGTGTCTTGTATGAATGAATGTGTCATATTTCCCATAATGCCTTCACCAACATGTCTCATAAAAGTGCAGGGTCAATCAGTCAGTGGTTTAGTAACACACTCAATATGGCTACCATAACAAACTGCTGATCGATGACAGGCTAGTCTCAATTTACTCAATCAATTAGTTGTTGACAGATGAGCTGAATTAATCTGTCAATGCAGTGTGAATGCAGGAATCAATTCCTCTAATCAGGAGGGCTGAATTATTGATGGGTGAGAGAAATGCTTTTCCTTCCCTCTCTGACTTACGGCCAGCAAGACTGTGGTGGTAAGATAAAGAGAGGCAGAAAGAGCTGAAGCAACAGTGATGAAACAACCATCTGGTCCTAGAGGGACTGTAGATAAATACAGTATGTTACACAACATGGCAAACAGGGTTCGCACACCTGTCTAAAAGGCATCTAAATCTGGGATTCTTGTTCTCGGTGAGGGAGTAAAGGGATAAAAAAAAAAAAAAAAAAGTGATCTGACTCAGGTTGTCAAATTCCACAATGATTATGGTTTCTATTCTAACGGCCTCTGAAGCGCAGAGTTGTAAGTGGGTGGCAGCCTTCAGTAGCAACATAAGATATGAAGTCTTTGATATTAAACAACAAGTACACATATTGCACAACACCACCTTGTATCTTCTGAAGTTTAAAAATGGCATTTCATGTTTCTAGAACATTTTCCTGTGTTTAAAATGCTATTCTGATGAAGCTGAAGCCTTTTTCTCAACATGATGTTTGTAACGATTCTCGTATTTGTAGAGGCGCTAAACCGGTTTCCTCACAGCACTGAAACTGAGAGGGCTGAGCCCAATTTAACGGCGTATCTACTTCCAGTCAGATGATAAAAAAGCATAAGAGATAATCTGTTCATCTGCTATGATCAAGTCCACGCAGCGGACATCATGCATCTCATCATGCAGTCTCTAACATCCTTCAAAAGTTTCAACTCTCGGAGCCCAAGTGACAAGAAATAACAAGCTCGAGTGCTTTGCACTTTTGTGTCAGCCTTGCCACAGTGTGAAAATAATGATCTCACGGGTTTTGGCTATCAAACCCTGTGGCGTGACAGCATCATTCTGCCAGACCAGCCAGTCATAAAAAAGAATTAGAGTACAGTTCCTCCTTTTTTCTACAAGTCCCAAAGGCTGACGCTGACCAGGGGCAACCACAAGTCTCTCCGCACACAACAGGAAGACACTTAGAGAGCTGGCACACTCCCTACTGCCTATGATGCAAACTGAAACAATATACCCAAGCATGGCTACAAACTAACACAAATGCAATATTTTCAAGTTTCCAATTAAACAGATTTTTCTTAGTATTACCCAATGTTTGAAGACCACTGAATATCTGTATGTTGTCTGTAAGCCCCATTTTATTGTTTTATTGCATCTGTCAAAGGGTCTGCATTCCCAGTACTGTATACTGTTTGTTATTTGGGGGGGAAAAGTCACATGTCTGTCATCTGCTGTGTTTTTTGGTTTGTTGGCTACTAATTTTCTGTTTTATTTTGAAAGTCACTGACATTGCTTGCCATTCTTTTGTTTTACTTCCTGTTTTGATCTACTTGAATGCCTCCTCCTCCCTGATTAAGTTATTTATTAAAAAAAAATACTGTTGGGATTATTTTTTAAAGCATGTTCTAAAGCACGCCTACATGTGGCCATGGAAAAACACGCCATGAAGCTTCCAGTGAACGTTCTTTATGCTGATGTTAATGCCAGAGGAGGTTGGGAATTCTGTTGTTACTGAGCGTCGGTGCCCCTCAGCACTCGACAGCCCCGCTCTGTAACATTATGTGGCCTGCCACTTCGTGACTGAATTGCTGAACACTTCCACTCTGCAATAATACCACTTACACTTGATGCTGGAATATCCAGGAGGGGAGAAAGTTCACAAACTGACGTGCTGCAATGGTGGCACATTTGAATTAACTGACAAAGAATGACCCATTCTTTCACAAGTGTTTGTAAAGGCATACCGCGTGGCTCGATGCCCAATACATTTGTCCATAAAGTGTATTCTTCTACATCAGTAATTGTGGTCCCCTTCGCTGACAACAGAGGACCAGAATTGTGCCACTCCCCTCACTATCTACTAGTGCAGCTTGTGTTGCATACTGCAAAGCAGTGTTGTCATAAATTCCATGGGCTAATCTGCCTTATGTAAAACACATACGGTACTGATAATAGAGGACAAAGAAATCGTGCATTATATGAGAAGGCATAAATCACGGAATAATTGCTGTGACTGGTCAAACGCAGATAATATTATTCTCACGAGGTAAATCGAAAAAAGAAAATATTAAGAATGAGAATCCAGAGAAAGATTTTTCAGCCTCTTTAAAATATTTATGCTGCGTTTGCCAGAATCCAGTGTAAATCATGTTCTTCATACTACATGGATCTCGGGCATCGTGAGCCGTTTTTTGCCTTTTAGACTTTAAAGACTGACTAACTGCTAAAGCGGGAGCAATGAATGGGAGGGGAAAACTATTATGTGTCAGCTGCTGGCAGGCTCAGTGCATGTAGAGCAGTGGTTCTCAAACTTTTTCCACCGTGGCCCACTTTGCCCGAGGTGGGGGGGGGGGGGCTCATGTCGAAGCGAGGTGCGGCGGGGTGGGGCCCCATGATTTTTCTCCCAGGTGGTTTGCGCCCCACCTGCCATGACCCTGCGCCCCACAGGTAGAGAAAGACTGGCGCAGAAGCACCTCTACCCCAAATCTTTATCCGTGAATGTCTCAGGTCAATCAAGGCAGTCGAGTTGGAAATATAAACATTGTTTGTTTGAACTTTAAATGAAATAAACTCTAGCACATCAAGTTCAGAGCCCGAGGAACAAATTCAGCAAACAGCTCTCTCGCATTTACAGCCATAAATCAGAACATGCAACAGAAATAGTAACCCTGGGCAACAATAATGTCTGCATTTAAACTAAGTGCAGAAATTACGGTTACATTCAACACACTGTGGGAGTAAGTGAAAGCATGTCGGACATCAAACATGGATGAAAGGACCGTGGATTAGAGAATAAATCATACATCAGAGCAGATGGTTTTTCTCCAGCTGTGCTGAGTTCAAACCGTATAAAGTCGAGTTTACGGTACACACTGTAACAAATGTATGCTGAGACTGAGTGCACTCAGACTCCTCTGTGCAATTCTCAATTAAAACAGACCTCTTGTCATTTGTATAGCACGCCCATTACAACAATAAATCAACAGGCCAGACACTGTCTGGCCTTTCTCCTCAACTCACCTGTCTAGGTCTTAAAAACATCGTTCACAGCTTCATCAACTGCAGGTAATTGTCTCCCCTGGGGACATTTATTCTTCATTATTTCAACAATTCTGAACGATTGCTTTGCTGTGTCTTAATAGCCGATCAAGAGATGCAGTTAAGGAGGTGAACAACAAGTAACTAGTCATTAGCAAAAAGGCCAAACAATGATTTCTCTGAGGATTCCCTGGGCATTCATAGACCCGACTCAAATCATCTTCGGCCGTGTAGCTTTTACTTTATCTTCAAAACAGCTGGAGAGAAAACACCAGTGGCACAAATTGGCCATGGAGAGTGCAAACTGCATGAGTCACATCTTGTGTTCAGGGTTTATTTAGCATCGCATGCCTTTCCTGCTTTTGTGAGAGGGTGCAGGGCTCAACACTGTGCAGAAGCAGGAACATTATGTCAATGTCTGGAACAAAAGTGAGACAATAAGAAGAAAAATCTGACACTGAACAGGCCCCTCCTGTATCTTTAAGATGAGTGGGATATTATGTGAACGTATGATAAACAGTCACACTGTAATCCCTGTTCTGTGAGGTCAGCATCTTTCTACATTCACATTCTGATTTTTGTTAAGGCGCTTGCGAGCGCTCCACCTGCTGCAGCTGATAGAACCTGGCTCAAGTCTCAATCCCCTCGGAGGGCCTGCTGCTCTCCTCTGTGTACTGTGCCATTATTCCCCAGAAGTAGGTAATTTATGCAGCCGTTTATCTGGGAGGAAAAGCAGGACGGAGGCACAAGGCACGGGAACTACAGCAGGACAGAGCTGCTCATTGATTTCACAGATGGATTGGTAATGCAAACTGCTTACATGTAATCTAATTTAGTCACCCATAAGCACATACCTTATAACCTGGTCCTAGCTGATGAATTGCAAATATCTGCGCGGGATTGAGAGCGTCACTGAACACGTAGACAGCTCCTAGCTGCCCGCAGAACACTCTGTTAGCATCCGCTGTCTCTGAGGACCCAAGGAAGCACTTATCATAACTCTGCAAGAGGGACATAGAAAAAGAGGCAACATCATTTGGGACTAAAGGAACAAAAAATATATATATATATATATCACAGCTCTATTAGGAGGAGGTCAAAAAGTAGCATGTATAATATTTGATTCGTCAAATGGGTTATAGGTTTTTTTTATTATTCTGGCCTAGAAATTCAATTTAGTTTTTCAAAATAACATTCTCACACATTGTTTCAGTGTTTACCTCGACCATTCCCTGATGGAAAGAATTTCCTAATAGCCCCAATTTACAAAGAAATGAAACCTCTATATTATCTCTGTGGCAGTGAGAAAAATGTATGTGCTCTAGTTGCATTCAGCACAAAATCAAAGGGTAATTTACAACAGCAGCAGCAGCAAATTGCATAACAAGTGAAGATCTATACAAGAGGTTCTGTGGAAGAATAAAAACATCAGATTGGTTGATAGAGATTCGGTTTCGTTTAACCCCGTATGAAAGGCTATTTTAAGCCCAGCGTATGCATGATTTAAGGCATTATTTTGAAAAAGAAGTCATAAGACAGACAACATGTAGCACTAAACCTTTTCCTATCAAAACACATTACCACATACATTTATACAGCTTTAGTGCAGTGTATCACAGAATCAGAAGAATGTAATAATCTGTGTCTATGTTGTGGTTAAGGGCAGTGAAAGGCAATGAGAGAAGAATTATCAAAAGATGACAACATTTACTTTTTAATACTGTAGCCTCAACAGCAAAGAGGCAGATGAAAACAAAAGTATGCAGATAAAACAAATTGGATATTTTTTGAAGTGCAGCAATATCAGTGTCTACCAATTCTAGGGATTTTTCAACTCATGCACAGTGCTTAACAAATGTATTAGACTACCAAAGTCATTTAAAAATAAAGCTTACATTGTTATTTATTAAGCAAATAAACTATTCATGATTTTATACCCATATTTGAGCCGACACACTGCACTTCTCTGAGCGTAACGTTCAACCATGAAACTATTTTTTCTGTAAAAGGATGCAAGGCAAAAACTGTAATTTGGCATCTTAATCAAAAAATAATAATGTGCTTTACTAATTTTATCTGCTTTTTGGTAAAGCAGTAAACCTGAAAATTTATGGATAACAATAATTATATCTGTGGCTGCCCTATATTAACCTTAATTAAACTTCACATTGGGTGGTGGTCTAACAAATTTGTCAAGCACTGAATTTTACCATAAACTTACTTTTAGCTGTGCAAATGACCATCTATGTGGCACATGGGAAAACAATGCTGGTTTACATAACCACATGAAAAGCTAATAAATAAAGTTAATAAATAAATTCCTCTACAAAAATCAAAAATTAACGCAGCTTAATTTAACGTGGTTGAATATTTCATGAACCACACTTGGCTCTAAGCACACCTTTGTAAACGTGCTTCCTCTCTGCAAGCGCACACGCAACACTGATCGTTCCCAAATCATCGTGAAATCATCAGAACATGCAAATATTCTGTTACACTGTAACTCACCTTGCTATCACACATTTTAAATGAGACAGCCTCGGTCTAATGGAAGTTACCGTTTATCTGCACATGAAACAGCTGCTGGTTCTCAAAATTTTATTCCCATATCTGCTGCAGCACAACCGTGACAAATGCGCGTTCAAATAAAAAATAAAATTCCCGTCAGATTTCTGAGGGAAATGGTAAGTTGAAACTCATTTTGCTCAATGAGAATTACTGAAGATGTATACATTTTTCACTCCTACAGTACCCAACCGTGCGAAGCACTGATGTGGCAGCCTCAGTCAGCCCCGTGCCAGCAAGCATTAAAATCAGGACAATATGACAACAGCGAGAAGGAGCAGAAAGGAAGAGGACTTACATCATTTGTGTTGACGTGCCACGCCATGTCTCCATAAGAAACGAGCTGTCCGTTAACATAGCATCTGATTTCACTGTTCCTCCAGCGGCTGTAGATGTGGACTATACTGATCATGTACCACTAAAGGGAATCCAATTGAAAGATTTATTATTATTATCTTATAATAAACTAAATTTATTAGTGAAATTTAGTTTATAAAACTTTTTTTTTCCCAAATGAAGCACAAAATTAAAAAGAACAACACAAATTTCATTTGCTAGCTGATATTCTCAAATTTGCAAGCAAGCAGAGTAACTAATAGATCAGACGAGCTTATTTTTTTATCACACACAAAACGGCGTTAAACACTGGGTAACTGCAACCAAAGATGTGGGAGGGTACAACAGTGACAACACAATTTTAAAAAGAGAAGAGAAAGAAACATTAATTGACTTTTATTATACACATTCACTGGCCACTTCATTAGGTACATCTGTTCAACTGTTTGTCAGTGCAAATCAGCCGATCACATGGCAGCAACTCAATGCATTTAGGCATGTAGACCTGCTCAAGACCGCCTGCTGAGGTCCAATCCGAGCATCAGAATGGGGAAGAAAAGTGATTTAAGTGACTTTGTTGTTGGTGTGAGACTGGTTGGTCTGAGTATTTCAAAAACTGCTGATCTACTGCGACTGTCCCGCAGTCGCAGTAGATCAGCAGATCAGCAGATCGGATCATCCTCTGTAAACCATAGAGATGGTTTACAGAGGATGATCCGAAAAAGAGAAAATATCCAGTTAGCGGCAGTGAACGTGACACTGATTTCACTGTACCCAAATGGCCTCCACAGTCACAAGATCTCAATCCAGTAGAGCACCTTTGGGATGTGGTGAAATGGGAGATTGGCGTCATGGACATGCAAATGACGAATCTGCAGCAACTGTGTGATGTTACTGTGTCAATATGGACCAAAGTCCTGGAGGAATGTTGACTATGACAAAAAGATTTAAGGTAGTTCTGAAGGGAAAAATGGGGTCCAACCCAGAGTTAGTAAGGTGTACCTAATAGGGATGTTCCTGGCGACTAATTTAATAGTCGACTATACAAGGGAAAAAAATTACACTAGTCGACTAGTCTAAAACTAAGAAACACTCAGTTATAAAATTAATTTTTTTGCCTGTTTAATGGATAATGTCAA
>JAVDPK010001825.1:264196-283754 GCA_034780415.1 Cichlasoma orientale | reverse complement strand
ATCTGGACAAACATTTACCAGCACTGGGTTTACTGAAACCTTAATAATTAGACTACCCGACTAGTACGTCTGGTACCAACTAGTAACAATAGCGCCGACTAGTCGACTAGTCGAGTAATCGCGCACATCCCTAGTACCTAATGATGTGGTCAGTGAGTATTTGAGCATGTTAAGTGATCTGCTGATCAATCACAGCAACTAAAACCTATTGCTTTGAATTGTTATATCAAGCTGCTTGTGTGGATAACAATAACACGGATGTCCACTGCAGAACTGCAGACCGCTATAAAGCTGCACCTCAGAACGATGCGCCTGAAAACATTCAAGCTCCTCATAATATAAACACTGGGTAAGACTGACACACTCACTCACAACAGCAGGAAACAGACTGTCCATCTCTCACCTGACTGCATGCCTACTTTTTATTAGTCTGACCCAGGAAGGGCACTGTGAGCAGTCTAATAGAATTACTGCTGTCTACACACAAAGGTAAGGACACTTAAAAGAGGACTCACGGCTAAGGGAAAGCATGAAAGCTGTCTGGAGATAAATTAGAACTGTACTTATCTGTAGATGTCTGAACCCAAAATCAATTAAAAACTCAATTTAAGGCACGTTATCTTCTCAGATATTCTGCAAAACCACACCTGCATTGTGGCACTTGGAATGAGACGAATAGTTGTTCCCAGGTGTTATGTGGAGCCTCTAATTGTTTGACACATGCTTGGAGACAGCTTTCCTTCTCTGCAGGGACAGGTACGCTACACTGACACTTCATGCTAAATTAAGTTTCATATTCTCATCTACATTTACATCCAATTAGACCTGTTAAGACTGCTTCGGGGGCTTTAAACACTTCAGGTTTATATGGAGACATTTGTGACTTGACTTGTGTTGTGATTTGGTGTAAAAATAAGGTCAAGGCTTTAATAAATTAAAGAGACAAAGCCAACAAGCATCGCTGAGGAAGCAGTTGGAGAAAAGTAAAGATAAAAACCGATGCCAGTTTTAAAAAAAAAAAAAGGGAAAAAAAGGAACAGGGAATTGCAATTGGGATCAAGAAACAGTTCCAAATTGTCCAATCTATTCGATTTTTTTAACCACCAAGCTTATTAAATCCCCTAATCCATGCTGGCATGTTGTTTTTTTACACTGTAAAACAATCATATCAAAGCAAGAAGCGTTTCTGCAAACCTCAGCTACAGCTCTAATCTTTCAGATAATAAAACGACTGCATTGACACTGAAAATCTCTACACCTGCTGTTTCCCCCTCCCCCCCCCCCCACAAAATCAATAAAGGACAGCGTGGCAGTGCAGCGGTTAGCACTGTCACCTCCCAGCAAGGAGCTTCCTGGTTTGCACCCCAGCTGGGCCCATTCCTCATGGGTTTCCTACAGCTACTCCAGTTTCCTCCCACAGTTCAAAGACATGCTTGTTAGGTTAATTGGTGATTCTAAATTGGCCGTGGATGTGAGGTAGATGAAGCGCCTGAAGTGTACACAATAAAGTGCTGCATGGATGTTTGGTTAAAATGTGAACTGTAGCCTAAAGCACTTTGGGTGACCAGTAAGGCAAGAAAAGTGCTTTAATAAATACAAGTTAATTACATTAGAATGAAATCGAAAAGAAGAACGAGACAAAAGAAAACAACAAGAGCCACAAGAATATCTGAAACACCAAAGACCCAAAGCTGCTCTTACCTTCCTGGGCTGAAAATCATACTTCACACAATGCTGAAAACCTTTTCCTTTAGACTTGAGGGATGTGATGATCAAGCAGTTACCAACAAAATGTGCAGAGTAGCCGATGCCCTTGCTGGTGCGAAAGCTGCAAAAAGAGATATTTACACCATATATCACGAGCTGGCAAACTTGACAGGGTAACCCAAATGTATTTATCCACAAACAGAAAATAATAGAATTCTAAAGCAGCAAAAGCAGAAGTTTCTGAATAGCACGTTTTGCAGCCTGATTTATTATTATTTTTTTCCTGCTTTCAAGTTTTCCTTTGGATGCCACACGAAGAAAAACAAATTAAGAGTACGGTGGCTTTCCTCCGTGTGACACGTTTGCGGTCGTGTCATTTTAAACGCCTTGCGCTGTGTGGCCAGAAAGCAATTTGCAGAAGTAACTGGCAGATAACTCTTAAGACTCGCGAAAGAACTGAGATATTATACCGCGCCATTAAGTTATATAGTGAATGTATTTAAGCAAACAGAAAAGCAAGACCACACTTTAGCAAAGCTCTCAATGGCAAATCGTTCCATTCTGATCGTCCTGCCTCCGCAAAACGATACATTACAGCAGCGCTGAGGAAATTCAGCTTGTAAACAATAGGAGCAGATCCTACACAGCCCACACTACGCACACACACACACACACACAAACATCCTTGCAATACAACAATAGTTCTTTACTCGTACTCTGCTCGGAGTGAAGATCTTTTTCATTGCTGACACTTACTCAATACACTCGCACAGTCTTCAGGTCTATATTAGTCTTCCATCTTCAAAGACCCCCCCCCCCCCTCCACCACACCACCATCCAAAACAAAGCAACCTCTTTGTCAAGCCGGATAAAGAGAATACCGGCCTTTACAACGCGGGGTGAATGCAGAGCCAGGGAAATATATGACCCGCACATAGATACCGCTGGGCCAGCCAAGACGAGCCAAGACGCAGTGGACACGCTCCTTTCTGAAAGATACAATTCTTTTTGTTGTCTACATGCCCTGCCAGTGAGCTGCAAGGCATTCAGAGCACAGCATAAACAGGATTAGCTTGGCATATCTCACCTTTTTTTTTTTTTTGGGGGGGGGGGGGGACTCTATCACTGCTGAATACAAACATGAATGGATGAATACAAACTTCACAGCTTAGCCTTTTTTTTTCCTTCTTCTTTTTGCTGTTGCACATCTGAGAAACGCAGAACAAGTATTTCCAGAGTGAACAGACTCTTAAATTCACACTGAACTAACTGCCGTCTTCGGGCAATTAGTCTTCTCTCTGACTTTTCATCTTTATTATTGGCTTACTCTCCTACCACAACTCTTTTATACGTCCCTTTGTATTTCGAGCTTTTCTCCCAAAGTTCCTCTCATAAACAGAGCAGCCAAACATCACTGCACTTCTAGGTTATTGACTTTACCGCTAATTGCTCACAAGCTCCTGCAAGAGCCGCTACGTGAGCCTTATGTGGCAGATATTCAAATCTAAATTAATACCTCCATAGCATCTCCCACTGCAGCAATTCACCTCTGGAGCCGACAGTCGTAACCGCTGTAGTTCATGGCTCCGTGGGTTTTAATCTCAATAATCTCACCTAATTCCCCCATTCTTATTATAATTCATCAGCATTATCTGGAAAAAAATGAAGCCCTTTCACAAACCGCATTACATAAGAGCTGCCAGTGTGTGAAAAACAGCGTCTGTAAAACTATTTTAACCTTGAAAAACAAGTTGCAGTCATAATCTGCTTAGATGAGAAAATCACGGTAGGTCACAGCACATCAGGCACCATACTGCTTTGTCAATAAAGCTGCTTGTAGCTTTATAGGTCTCTGCAGAGAGGGTATGATTTCTAATACAAAGCTAAAGCAATTAGAATGATGAAAAACAAGAAAGTGCGATTTACTTCTCTTTGGTGTCATAATGCAAACTTACAGCACCTACGAGAGGGACGGGAGTGCACCGAGGACGTCGGGAAAAGGAGCAAAAACACAAGTTAATGTGTACTCACCAGTACAGATATGGTTTGTCCTTGTCCACATTGATGTTATTTAAGGGATCCATTCTGAACCAGGTGTTGAATGTAAACCCGTTCTGATAAGGCCACTTAGCAATAGGAGGTAAAGCGATTGCCTAAAAAAAAAAAAAAAAAAAGATAACAAAAGATAAATTCATGCGCCATCAGAGACAGCTCCTTAAAATTACATTCGACTTGTGCCAGAGCAGACAGGGTAAAGGAAATTATATAAACTAGTCCATGCCAATGCTGCATTCTTGTTTGGGCTGTTTGTGCTATTGGCAAACTGATATACTTAATCACACTGAGAAAAGTAAAGAAAACGGGGCGCCGGATACACTAAAGATAAACACGGGACTGACTGTATAAAAATTAGCCCATTTCTGTGGCTTCCCTGCAATGCTCAGCTCCTGCTCTACTAAATAAATGCCATTTTTGTCCATTGTTAGGCAGCCTGATGACATCATATTGCATATATCATAATATTCAAGTTTTGTGGATATAAAATAGATGTTGCGGTCGTGAAATTAAAATGATCCAATGCTTTTATAAGGAGTTACAGGTGCATAAATTCTAAGTATGGGTCATTTTAGTACAGTACCATTAGTAGGTGGTTGCTAGGCAGTGTGAGGCATCATAATAGCAGATATAGATAAGAACCTTCAGGGGCCTCAGGTGCACCTGTGTGCCAGGTTTGGCTGCAGATTGATGTATTATTATCCAAATCCATATTTCCCTGCCATTTTTGTGACCAATGTTAAAACATTTTAAATGTATAAAATCCATATTTTAATCATTCTAATGTGTACATGCAGTTAAATATTTATGGTCTAATGTTTAATGACTGCTTTGGAACTGCAAACCACAACGTTAGGTGATGACAGTATAATTACCTCTCACGCCGACTCCTTTATCGCGGCGAGTGTTCAGCCTCTCTGACATAAATCCAGCCATGATTCAAGTTCCATTTTTATATGAGTGCAACTTGCAATTAATCTCAAAGACTTTAAAGGGTTTAGTTTAAAACAACTTTTAAGCTATAACTAAAAAGTGACATCACTGTGATACCTCATTGACTTGCTTTAATCAGTATGTTGATTAAAAATGCAGCAAACCAGGGAAAAAAGATCCAACAAGGCTTTAAAGAGAAAAAAGGTACAGCGCAGTGTATCAAGTTATAGAAAGTGTATTGCCCACTATACAGAGCCCAAAAGGAATCTGAGATATAGTATGCATCTATGTATCTATGTATGCGGATACATTAAAGTTCATTAGTTTCAAGCCATTTTCACACACGAACACCAGACGACATCACATCTCTTTATCGCATTTCCACATGCAACATCCAGAAAAGTTCAGGCCTGCAGTGCATGAATGAAAACTGCTGCATGACAGAATGTACAATCGAATATGATAGCTTACTGCTGCGCTGCGACCGGGAAAGTTGAAGAAGGCATCTGGACCGTGTCTCTGGGGCATCTGATTGAGCACCGACAACATTTTTACTGCATGCTTGGGCTGCACAGGTGGCAAAGATAAAAAGAGTAGAGATAAGACAGTCGAGGCTTTTCTCTGTGACTGGTTGGACAGCAGACACTCAATATCTTTTCAGTTACTTCATTCAATCATTCGGCAGTAAGTCAATTACAGAACAAGCCACAGACGGATCAGTGTTGATGGGTTTCTTGAGGCAACTCAAGAGACGATGTCAAACAAGCTCGCGCACACACGCACGCGCGTACAGTACACCTCTGTGCATCCCTGTCCTGGTATTACTTACCCAGAAGCCTCCTCCTCCTTGCAGCATGCTGAAGAGCATTTTCAGTTCCTTCACTGTGATGCTGTAGCTGGCCAGCACTCCCAGCATATCCACCAGCAAATCTTTAAAGACCAGGATCACGTACACAAAGCACACACAGATGGACACACATAAATGAGAAGAGGAGCTGATATTATAATTCATCCCCACTGGAAGTTCTCCTAGAGTTCCTCATGGGGAAAAGTATTCATACGACTGGACATCTGAGATAATGGAAACTGTTTTACTGTAGATTACAGTTCATTGTCCGTGAAATTCTTATATTTAACAGAGAAAAGACAAAATTGCATGGAGAATGATTTGGAAAACTGCAGTGAAAATGCATTTTAATTTCATCGTGTGAAACATAATTTAGAAGTAACACGGGGGACGGGTGTAATTTGCACAGCCCAGCACGTCAGTGACAATGACTTCAGTACACAAAACCACAGTGACACAAAACTCATCTCTAACATTAATCTTTACAGGCTGAGAAGTTCATAAGCCCAGTTGTTTCGGTCTCCTGGTGTGTATGCTTCTAATTGAACCCCAGGTGTTATCAAAAGGATATTCCAATATAATGCTGGTGCCAAATTTTATTATGTCCACACTCTGTCCAAAGCCCTGCTACTAGTGGGACAAAAAAAAAACCAATGAGAATGAGCAGGAGTGAACCGTGATGATGCAAGGAGTAGTGAAGGTGGATGAGTTTAAATACCTGGGGTCAAACATCCAAAGCAATGGAGCGTGCACAAGAGAGGTGAAGAAGAGAGTGCAGGTAGCTTGGAGTAGGTGGAGATGAGTGCCTGGGGTTATTTGTGACAGAAGGAAAGCAGCAAGAGTGAAAGAGGTTTACGAGACTGTAGTGAAACCTGCTATGATGTACGGTTGGGAGACGGCGGCACGGTCAAAAAGATGGGAGGAGGGCCCGGAGCCGGCTGAGCTGGAGATGCTGAGATTTTCAGTATTAAGACGGTGTTAAAAATGTGGGACATTTCAAGTTTTAAGCAGTTTGGAGACAAAGTTAAAGAGGCAAGGCTGAGATGGTTTGGACATGCGCAGAGGAGGGATAGTGGATATTTTGGAGAACGGATGTTGAATATGGAGCAACCAGGCAAGAGGCACAGAGGAAGATCACAGAGAAGATTCATGAATGCAGTGAAGGAGGACATGCAAAAGGTTGGTGTGACAGAGGAGGATGCAAAGGATAGGGTGAGATGGAGGCAGATGAAAGGGAGCAGCCAAAAGAAGAAAATCAAATGCTATTGTGACTTCTCCCAAAACCTGATGTGTCAAAAAAAACTGGGGGTTTATTTAATTACTGACAAAAGTAAGATTAGTTCTGCATACATTTGAAGGAATTTGCTTTTATATCCTTTAATCGTGTAATCGTGCTACTATAATTGTTTTAGATGATATTTATGGCATAGTCACATTTTTTTCCAACCAAAACCTGCAGCACTGTTAAGTCTACTGTCAACATGCAAACCTTTTAAAAGTTACAGCGATGTAGTTTTGTTGACTGAAGCTAAAAACCAAAGAGGCATAATAACACACAAGGCATCAACATGTTCATTAGCATCAATCATCTGAAAAAAAGAAAAAGAAAAAAAAAACACCTATCCTGCATCTGCTAATCATATCATTATCATACCTGCAATCATGTCATCCACCGAGCTCATTTTCAACAGCACCTGCTGGATCAGGCCCACTTCAGTGCTCGTTTGCAGATTTCGAACACTTTTTCGAAGGATGGCAGTAAACATGCTCCAGATTTCAGCCTGGCAGGTGATGTCACAGTGCTCCAGCAGCTCCACCAGGCAGCTGATGCTTTCTGCATCCTGGATAATGAAGTTTGTCTCCAGATCAAACTCGCCACCCACCAACTGCAAAAATAAGTTGAGACAGATGGGAAATGTGTGAAAAGACTGAATTTTCATCCCTTTGACATGCTGGTTAAATTAGTTTATTTTATGCTGATGTAACGGTGCAGCAAGGAGCAACTTTTATTAAATTTATACTCTGGCCACTGCTGTTTGACCCAGCTTTCAACCCTTTTTTTTCTTGGAGGGAATTAACTAATAGGATCCTTTCATAAATGTTACAGTTCACTAAACTGATGGTTAAGGCTAGAACTGGGAGAAAAAAAGTGAAAATCTTTTTCCTTCCACAAGATTTCGATCAGAATTTAAGCACCCGTGAAAATAGAGCCAGCGTACAATAAAATAAAAGGAGAAGGCAGAGGGAACCACTGTAATGCCACGGCTCCATTTAAAACACAATTGATAATCGCCATTAAGAAAGTAGAAAACTGCAATCGATTATGCAGTTCTTCAAGTCCAAAAAGCATGAAATTAGCCCTTTGAAAAAGGGCATGGTATTTATGGAGCGTGCTGTCAACAACCTGCTGGTGGGCATCAAAGCAAGCAGGTGGAAAATGGCCCTAGATATCCACTGCACATTACTGTGACTGACAGGTAATAGCTAGTTGAGAGCAAAAGCTGCCTAAAGTAGCAGAGAGAGAGTCCATGGAGGTATAAACAAGGCCTCAACTCAATCATCATCAAATCTTGGCACAATTACAACGATGTGTGTCGCAGGGCCGCTGGGACTTTAACTTCTGAGAGACAGTCTTTGCTCAGAGTGCAGATAAAAACATAGTAAAACTGCACAAAAATACTTATATATATTCTCTCTGAGGTACAACACACACGGATGTGCGTAAAAATGCAATCTCATCAGACGCAGCCTGGCCGAGGTTCAAGGCTTAAAGTTATCTTTATTGGCCCACTTGGAGTAATTTGTGCTCACGTAATGGCATTAAAGACAACAAGAACATCCACAGCTATTACAGGAAATGGAAAAACTCATACCAAATAATGATATTTGCCATTATGTAAATCAACAGGCCTCAGTATATAAGAGGCCACCAGTACTCCCAACAGGGATCCTCAAACAATGACCTGAGAGGAACGTGTGGCATCAGACTTCCTAAGGAACTGCCTGCTATAAATGACCCAAAGCTCGGCCTGTCTCCTTATTGCAGTCTCTCTACATTTAACAGCTGTTGCACATGTGAAAATCACAGAACTCTAAGTGATCTTTTCATTCAAAAAAAACTGTAAAAAGCGTTTGCCAACATATTAAGAAAACCACTCTCAAATCTGAAATTCAGCCTGAAAACCAGACCACTTCATCAATCAATCAGCTTCTTCACAAAGAGCAGCGACATTGATCAGTGAGGCGCTAACAATAGCAAGAGATTCACAGCTTGGAAACACGGGGGGGGTGGGGGCAAAATGTTATCTGATTCAATTCAGTGGGCAAAATGTGCAGACGATTCCTCTAAAGCCAAACGGGCTGTAACAACTCTGTGTAAGCACAGCCACTCGGTTAACTGGTACAGAAAATCAGCAGACTGATGGAGAGCTAATTATCTGTAGATGGACCATCCTCAAAGCCAAACAATCTGTTCTCTGCGCCATCCGCTTAATATCACGCTGCATGTACCTGTGCAAAAAGCCAAAACACAAACAACATTTTGTTGATTCACGCGCTCGCACGTTCTTTGCTGCATGTTCTCGATATTTAGCTTGATACCGATACTCCACGCGCAACAGGTCCCGTCAGTAATCCAAAGGAATTACACACTCAAAGGACAGTTGTTCAGCATTTTCCTAAACCAATATTTCAGTCAGCCAATAGTATTAATGTTTATGTTTTAATATATGCTTTTTAACAAAATCAAATACAAAAAAAAGTTTTCTGTGGGTAATTTAGGAATTAGCAGCAGCTCCGACTCCATACTCACATTAAGCAGAGCACAGACTGGACAGTGGTGCAGACGTTCAATATAACTGTAGCATATATTATATGTATATACACAAAGATTACTGGAGAATAAATCAGTACAAGAAGCACTTGAAGAGAACAAACCTCCATCAAGGCAGCTCACTCTCTGGGCACTTTACTATTAAGAGAATATTATTGTATTTTGTATATATTAATTTTGTTTTCTTTGATCTTTTTAATGTACTTTAAGAAGTTTGGAACGCAGTAAATAAAGTGCAAAGTGCAGGATTTTGTTTTTTGCCCTGTTGAAACCCATTTTAATATACCTGACATAATTTTGAGTGTAATCATTTTTTATTTATGTGGATATGGTACATGTGTGGCATTCATTTCATTGTTTTGTAATAAGTAAAAAAGTATATACTATACTCCAATGTAAACATGTTCTTGTGAGTTTGAAAACCTGTCATTTCAAATAGCTCTTTATAGCATTAATATCACTTTGACCAGCTCAAGCTACTGACCTTGAAGGAGAGGTCAGAGGTCAGATGTGACATATTTTAAATCTTTATACTGTACTTTATAAGTGTTGACAATACACACCACATTTATAAGAATCATAGTTTCTAAGTTCAGGCTTTTTGTCAGTTTTCAACCAGTAAATCATTTAGCTGACCTTGAAGACCTCGGTGGATGTACGCCACATGTTAATGTTAGCATGACCCCACCCTGCACCCCTACAAAGTTTCATCAGAATTCATTCAAAACTTTTCAAACTGTTGTGTTTACAGAGAGAATGACATGCACACACACACACACACACACACACATACACACACTACCACCCTCCTTGGCGGAGGTAATTAGAATTCTTTAATACCAAAAAACTGGCATCAGTACAAGCTGAAAACTTGCCAAAATACAAAATAATGCATACCGGGAGCCAGGGATTCACACAGAGGAAACACGGAACACACAGAGCACACAGCATGAGGGAGGACGTGGCAAAGAACTGAGGAAAACTGAAGACTTTAATGCACACATGAGGTAACTGGGGAGAGAGGACACAGCTGGGGAAAAGAAGACACAGGTGAACAGACTCACAGGGAAACGAAACTGAACACAACACACAAAAGACACAAGACCAGCAAAATAAATCAGGAAGTAACTAAACACGGGAACAGGAACACGGGCTTGACGCAGAACACAGGAGGGCAGGAAAACAAACTCAAGGAATTAACTATAATTACAAATTTCATGAAGAGAAATGTGCTAGAGTGCAACACTCACAATGGCCGAACTAAGAGCAAACTAAGCAGAAAGATGCAGCGGTGAAGAATCTAAACCATAAACAAGCTAAGAAACAAATTGAAGATATTTATTGAACAATAACAGAATTTCAAAGACCAAAAACCAAAAGAGCCAGGACCATGACGTGATGTTTCTATATGATACAGCTCTACACCAGCAGCAGCCTGACCCGCTGATGAGACAGGATGTATCCACCCTTTCATGTTGTTTACACCAAATTCTGGCCCATCCAAATGTTCCACGAGAAATCAAGACTCACGAGCGCAGACAACATTTTTCCAATCTTCCGTTGTTCACTTTTGATGAGCACATGCCAACTGCAGCCTCCGTTTCCTGTGCTTAGGTGACAGGAGTGGCAGCTGGTGTGGCTGCTGTCGCCCATCTGCTTCAAGGGTGGACATTTTGTGCGTTCAGAGATGCTCTTCTACATACTTTGGTTGTAACCAGTGGTTATTTGAGTTATTCTTGCCTTCCTATGAACTCAAGGACGTCTGCCTGTTCTCCTCTGACCTCTGCCATCAACAGTTACGCCCAAAGAACTGCCACTCACTCGATATATTCTCTTTTTTGGACCATTCTCTGTAAACCCCAGAGTCGGTTGTGTGGGAAAGTCCAAGCAGATTAGCAGTTTCTGAAATGCTCAGACCAGCAGGTCTGGCAACAACAACCACGTTCAGTCACTTAAATCAACCATCAAAGTCACGTAAATCACTTTTGTTCCTCATTCTGATGCACAGTTTGAGCTTCAGCAGGTCATTAGTGTTGACATGCCGTGCTGCCATCTAATTGGCCAAATAGATATTTGCATTAACAAGCGACTGAACAGGTGGACCTACTGAAGTGATCAGTGAGTATAAGTAATTAATACAAAGAAAAAGGCACAAGTGGCATTACGCTTAATGATATGTGATATAATAAGATACTGTTGAGACAGTTCATTCCATGCAGCACCTGCCATGCTCCTCTTTTATGAATAAACTGTGACCGTGTCTTTACAGCATTATGTTCACCACAATGTGTTTATATGATTCTTGCTGTGTGGTTGTTTGAGGCATAAAGAATGCCAATATATCAAATGCCTGATAATAAAAGACATTTTCTGGGATTCAAATGCTGTCAAAGGTTGTTCGCCTGTCAGCAAATTATTATCAGAAAAATTGCTCTCCTTTTTTTAGCCTCTATGATGTTCATCATCCAAGAGCATATGCAATGAGAGGGAAAAGAGCCATAAAGTCTAGACTAAATCTCATAATTCTTAAGTACAATTGCCATTAATCACACTATTCACAGGCATGTCACAATCCCGAGAAGTGCTGTAATTGCAGGTTTGGTTCCTCCGAATAATTTTCACCCATTATCTTACAAGAGGCACATAAAGACATTAAATCACTGATTACACACTTAACAGGTGGACAGGCGCATTTTTTTTGTATCTCAGCCATACAAAATCTCATCAATGCACAGTTTGAATACCACTTACTTTCAGATGTAAACCCCATAATCAGTGTAAATGGCTAAACTTTGAGGCAAACGCTACAGAAAACAGAAGATTCAGAAAAAAATAGCAGCTAAAGGAGGAAAAGCAGACGAGTGTTAATATTCCGCATAAAACACGCAGCTACATTAATTCTTATAACAGGCGTAACGGGTTGGCTAATGGACCCGAAAAACAAGCAAAATGCATTTAAATGTGTCGCATGCCGTCAGATGAGTCAGAAACATTTCCTGCATGCAAACATGTCAAGATGAACACGACGCACGGCTGAAGTGAAAACACAGGGAGAATAAAGGGAGTGCAGACAGTGTGGATTTGTAGTAAATTGCAGCGAGTCATCCTCTTCAGCTGCGTGTGATATGTCCCCGTTCTGCTTGTGAAAAGGTCGGGTTATTCTTTGTTGGAATCTTGACATGGGTGGACAGAAAAATTACTGGTTTGTACTGAGATGATATTTTTGGTGTTTGCTCCTAAAGCCAACTGTTGTTTCCACTGCCATTCAGAGGCTTGCTGCTAGGCAAAAAATAAACTAGAACTGGCCCCCCGGAAAATTGTGTTCCATTAGGTTTAGATGACGTCAAAGAACTTCAGGGTCTGGCCGTGAAGATGGAGAACGTGCCAAAAAGATCTCTACACTACATTAATTAGACCTTCTTGGAAGAGTAACTAGATGGATCCCACTCCTATATTGAATGGTTATATTAGCCTTCCTGGAGTTTAATGACAGCAAAATTGACAGAAGGAAATGAAAATAATCTCTCAGAGACACTGGCCTGAACACCATTAGGATAATAAACAGGAAAACCACAGCCGCTCATCACTTGGTTAAGAAAGATGATGACGGTCACAGCATAACCATAAACAAAGCTAAAAGCTGACAGGTCTTTGAAGAGAAATGACCTCAAAGGGAGGATTCACCTTTCAGCATGACAATTACGTTTTAGCACATAGCAAAGACAGTGCTGCAGGTGCTATATGATAAGTGTCTGAATGTCCAGTGACCGAGACACCGGCCGTGATCAGGAGGTGAACTTACGAGAAAGTCTTTGGTGAGACCTAAAGATCTGTCAGGAGCTCACAGGCTCTCCACAAAAACAGGCACAAAGAAGAGCATGTTGTGCTCACAATAACATAAATAAGAAATTTCTGTGTTTAAGATTTACTGATTATGCAACATTTCTTAATAGATTGTAATTTTGTAGCTTATGTCTAAATTGAAAGAAAAAAAGCTTCCGCCGTGTTTTTGAAGTTTCCCATAGTGTGAAATTTCTAACAGCTTCTCAACAAAAGAATTACAGCTCCTTATAAAACAGCCCAATAGTCTATAGGTGTAGTAGAACTGCATTTAATATGATCACAAATGCAATCTGCAAAACCGTACCGACTGATAAAAACCAACTGATGTAGGATTTTTAAGGGCTTTTATTTGGTGAAGAGCAACATTAGAAGTGAGAAGATGCAAGGTTGTTAAAGTGGGTTAGTATCAGTTACATCTAAACTTGCATCAGGATGCATAAATCAGTATTGATATGGGGGAAGAAGACAAATGATGTGCACTCTTTAAGCCTTACTGCAAGCCTTATCTTGTGACGTGATCACATGTTCTTGTAAACCTGTACTGTCAATCAGTGTTGTGCACCTAATCACAGTGATTTCACGCTTAGCTGTATTTATGAATAAATGCAACAAAAAAAAAGTATGCCCTTTTTATAGGAAAAACTTTGAAGGAATTATTTATTTAGACAGTTTATTGATCCACATGGGAGAGATAATCAAGTGTGTGTTCTCTGTATACAGTATGTGCTTTGGAGGCTGCAACTAATCTGACTCATCATCCCACATAATGAATGCTCTTTTCTGCCGCTACACTTCTTTAAGGGGTAGAAACGGGAAAACGATGGGCTCTATCTGAACACTTTCAGGTGCTTCCAGAGTTTGAGGTCTGTGTTGCAGTGCAAGGCGAGCACTGAGTCAGTATGTCAAGTGTCATCTTAAGCGTTTATCATAGTCGCCGCACAACTACTGAACCCCCCCCCCCACTCAAACACAAATTTAAATGGAACTGAATAATTTAACATTTCTTTGAATGCACCATGATTTATCATCAAAGAGGCATGGATGTTCTCTGCTAGAGCAAAAGCAGCGGATTGCAGACATGCACACACACCTCTACAGAAGTCTTAGCCATGTGGAAGCCTGGTGTAATTTGAGAGAAGGGAACTCAGCAGCAAACAATTCACAAGTATCCATTGTGCTTAAAAATCAGCGTTTTGCAGACAGCGGTAAAGCGAAGCCACGTGCCTGTTCTCGGGAGAGGGGCCCATGGAAGAGGAAAACCTGCTTCCTGTAGCGAGAGCTAATCATATAATTTCAATTAAAAATATCTGTCTGGGACTATTAAGATGCCCAGAAGGTCAAATGCAGCTGTGGGTCGATGGGTTGCCAAAAAAAAAAAAAAAAAAAAAGGCAGGAAGGTTATGAAAAGCCTACAATGTGTGTCGGGAGAGCAACACCACCTTAATTAGGCTCTAACTGGTATGTATGCAGCTCAAGCTGTCAGATGTCAGGGTGGTGAGTGACAGTTAGCTAGTTTCAATACACAGAGCCTCAGCACCAAGAGAAAGCCTTGCCATTCACAAACCAGAGGTAAATCTAGTGCAGCAATAATGTCTCTGAGTCACCGAAGCACACCGAGCTGCTCACCACCATATGTGAAATTAATGATTCCACCTGGCTGACCTGCATAGATTGAGATCCTTTAGAATTACAGATAACCGAGCAGAGATTGTTCTCCCATCCATTCACTCTCTTAAACATTTAGCATCTGTCCTAACTTGTCAGCGGGCAAAAGGCAGGGTACACCCTGGACTGGTTGTCAGGCTATCGCAGGTCCGACACGGAGAAACAGACTACCACTCACACTATCATTCATACCTGCAGACAAATTAAAATCACCAATTAACCAACATGAATGTCTTTGGGCTGTGGGAGGACGCCAGGGTACTCAGAGAAAATCCACACAAAGCACGAGGAGACCAAAAAGCAAACTCCAAAAAGCTAAGCTGTTAGTAATATTTTTACTGTGATGGGATAAGCAGTCCGCCAAGCAGGTATTTATTTTACTTGGGAGCGTGACTAAAAATGTTTATGCGGCAGCAATTAAAGTGTCGGCTATTTACCCCAGTGGACACTCTCTTTGAGCACAACAGGGTTATGAACTTCAATTAAATACTTTTTTTTTCCATCAAAACAATTTGTGCGTCATTGCCATGAGGCACAGTATTAAGAGTTACATCTGTGCCCTCAACAATCCCTCCACTTTCAACTACTTCTGATTAGGCCAGGGCTAAAGGCTTACTGTCGCCATGGCGACGGGCAGATTGGACTTGAGACCGTTTCCAAGAGAAGTCTACAGTGGCCACTAAATTGGGTGAAAATAAATAGAAGTGATGTCCTATTTACAAAGACCGCTGCACTGACGAAGTCGCTTGAAAGCAGACGTGGAGAGTACAAATTTCCTCCCTGATAGTTTTTAATTATGAGAAGTGGTTCAAAGATATATATATGTATATATATAAATATATATTCATGCAGTCTAGACCACACTAGTAATGACCATTCTGCTAATAAAATTGGTTAACATGAGATGCGTAGCATGTGCAGCCTTTTTTATTGTGTTTTTACCCCTAAAAAAATAAACTGGGACCTTCACATTAAGAGAACGCACATTTGATAATAATGAGTTTGCCAATCAGGACTACTTTGAACATTGAATGCATCAAAAGGCTAAAACGAGCTCATGATGTGCTCAGCACAGTAACAGGAGAATGAAGCTCCAAACTAATAAACAACCAAAAACTGATCACAGTTTTTTGCTCGGAGGACATTATACTATGGTGGCTTATTCCAGCAAAAGCAGCGTCAGTACTTGGAAGTCCAACTCTGCTAAGGTTCATCTACAAAACCAGAAAAGCCAACAGCTCCCATCTATTGAAAAACCAATGCAGTCAAGGAGATGATGAAAAATTTGGCATGCACAAGTAAAGAGGAGGAAACAATGAAGTGACCGTTCCCCAGCCAAGTGCTTAACAGCACCAGAGGGAGTCAAACACAAAACACACTATTCAAGCAGAATACAACTCTACTTGTTTCTTCGTGGTCTCTGCAAAAAATTATTTTTAAGCGCCAAGGAGAAAAGACAAACAAATCTCTGAACTGTGCAGGAATTAAAAAAAAAAAAAACGTAAAAGAGAATGTTACGTAACGATAGCACATTCCATTCACACAAAACACAAGCATAACTTTAAAGTTAGACTCACAAGCTATTTTTAAATATGTCATTGAAAAACTAATGAATAATTTTTAAATGCCTGTGTTCTGAATAATGTATCACGAAGCAGAGATGAGAACGGAAAAGAAAGGTAAAAGCATTCCAAACTTCCGAACCAAATATTCAAACTTGGGTAAAAAATAAATATATAAATAAAAATTTTAAAAAGCCAGAGTTGAACCAAAGAAAAAAAAAAAGCTTCTGAGTGTGGATTACGTTTTTCGCCTCTCGCAGATAAAATGAGAATAGAAAACACAGCATTAGAGCTAACTCGTAATGCAACTACAAGCAATACGGAGCCGAGAACCACATTCAAAAACGAAATGTCAAACTAATTTGGGAAACCATTCATACGAGAGAATCCGCTCTTGCTTGGAGAAAAAGAAATGTGCAAAAAATAAACTGCTAACCTTATTAGCTTTTAGGTTTTCTCCGACGTGCCAAAACAAATGACATGAAAAGAAAAATGGATCAAGATGTTATGCAAATGCCGGCGTGCATTGCGACAAAATGGTACTGCCACTCTAGGGAACAATTGTGAAGAGTTGAGCTGGAAGCCCACTCAGCGCCATTCTTTCTTTAGTCTGAAAATGTCACCAAAATAAAGGTCAAGCCATTTAAGGCAGATGGGTGAGGAACGTTGGAGGAGGGAGTGTCAAAAATGTAAGAAATTAGTTTATTGCTTCTGTGCTTCCACTGAGTTTGATGAATGGCCTTCACATCAATGCTGAACTATGCTAATGACCACACTAATGCCCCCATCCACTCTGCTTCACTGATGAGTTAAGCACACAACAGAGCTGCGGACTGTCTGGAAGGGAGAAAATAATTATTCTTTCTCCCTTTAGAAGACAATCATTTTCTAAAGCGCAGGGAGACATCAGACGAGACATTTTTGCGCTAGACTGCTGAAATATTGACACAGAGGGTCCACAATTTGCACAAGTGATGTCAGACAAGGAGGAGTGATTCCAAGATAATGCCGCATACAAATTACAGACATAGACAGCAGTCTCCTTCTGTCTTCACTGAATATTGCTTCACTGGCAAAGTCCCATCTCAGACATGTCTAAAAACATGCTTGAACTTCAAGAGAGAGAGAAAAAAGACTTCGATATAACGCTCTCTTAAGTCTGATAGTAGTGCAGAACCATATCGTAGTCCTGGCATGCTTGAGAGAGTGGAACTCTTCCTCATTTTCTAGTCAATCATGATTCACATTTGCATTGCAACATCACGCAACCATATGAAAACTGTGTCTATTTAACCAAGTCCAAAAATTTAATACAGGCCTTTTGGCTGACTGAATTAACACAGGGAAGACTCGCAGGGATCTTGCAAACACACTCATCTCTGATTTCATGCTACAGCTACACCAAACACAGCCAGAGTCTTTTGCAAAGCCATATGGAAAAGAAAAAGAAAAACAGCTTGTAAGAACTTCCTGATCCCTCCAATGCTAAAACTTTAGGTTACAGTGAAGTCTTCCATGTTTCATGCTATTATTTACTCATTAAAGTAACCTCTTTGCCTTTTTTTTTCAAAGGGATTACAAATTGTTTGCTTTATGTTAATTGCACTCACCAGCCACTTTACTAGGTACAAATCACTAATACCGGGTTGGACCCACTTTTACCTTCAGAACTGCCTTAGTGCTTCATGGCATAGATTCAGCAAATTGCTGGAAACATTCCTCAGAGATTTGGGTCAATATGGACATTATAGCATCACACAGTTGCTGCACATTTGTCAGCTGCACATCCATGATGTGATTCTCCCATTCCACAGCATCCCAAAGGCGCTCTATTGGATTGAAATCTTTTGACTGTGGAGGCCATTTGAGTACAACGTACTCATTATCAAAGTCAAGAAACCAGTGTTAAGTTGATCCGAGCTTCGTGACATGTCGTGTTATCCTGCTATGAGCAACAATCAGAAGTTGGCTACACTGTAGTCATAAAGGGATGGGCATGGTCAGCAACAACACTCAGGTAGGCTGTGGCATTTAAACAATGCTCAGTTGGCACTAAGGGGCCCAAAGTGTGCCAAGGAAATATCCCCCACACTATTATGCCACCACTACCAGCCTGAAACATTAGTTTCCTGTGCTGAACAGTGGTACCCAGTGTGGTCTTCTGCCGCTGTAGCCCAACTGCTTCAAGGTTTGATGTGTTATACATTAAGAAATGCTTTTCTGCATACCTTGATTGTATCATGTGGTTATTTGAGTTACTCTTGACTTCCAATCAGCCCGAAGCAGTCTGGCCATTCTCTTCTGACCTCTCGCAACAACAAGACATTTCTGCCCAAAGAACTGCCACTCACTGGATATATTCTCTGTAAACCCTCAATATGATTATGTGGGAAAGTCCCAGTAGATCAGCGATTTCTGAAACCAGCCATCAAAGTCACGTAAATTACCTTTGCTTGGTTTTAACTTCATCAGGTCATCTCGACCATGTCTGCATGCCTAAATGCATGGTGATGCTGTTCGTGCCTGATGAAATATTAATTTACATTGAACAGGTATACCTAATAAAGTGTATGTACTTTTACTTTTTACTTACATGCCACTATTTGTCTTATGGAATCTTGTTTCTGCCACAGAAGATAAAAAATAATAACTTGCCATCCATAATTCAAAATTTTGAGTTACAAAGTCGAAATTTCAAGCTAGGTATCTCAAATTTTTGAGTTAGCTCTGCCAATCAATCAGGAAGCTCTGTGAAGGAAGTCGTTTCCTTGTTGCCTGGATGGAGCAAACCTATTATGCACACTCAAAATCGGGTAGAGACAGCGTCGGTGAGCTACCTGTGTATAGCAAACGTAAACAAATTGGCGCCAGGTTCTTTGGCCTTGAAAGCCTTCCAGCGAATGATAATTGCATAAAAAGGTACAGAATCAGTGTGTTCATGCCCAACTATTGGTCAGCTGATGCCTTCTGCTTCCGGGTAACAAGGAAATGATGTACCTTCACGGAGTTTCCTTTTTTTTTTTTTTTTTTTTTTTACACCTGTCATGTCTGGCAATTTTTGCAATCGGCATGATCACCCGAATGCACAGATGTACCAAACATATTTACTTTTAC
>JAVDPK010001825.1:250084-264096 GCA_034780415.1 Cichlasoma orientale | reverse complement strand
TCGCACACACACACGCGCACACACAAATACACCCACCCACATATGAACACACAAGTCTACATCCACACACACACACAGTCACGGAGTTTCCAAATTGACAGAGCTAACTCAAAATTTCAACTAATGAGTCAAAATTCCGAGTTATGTTCTAGAAATTCAATCTTATTACCTTGAAATACCGGACTCAAAAATTTGAGTTATGGATGGTAATTTCTTTTTTCAGTGGTAGAAACAACCTTCCATATTGTCTTGATTGTGTATCTTTTTGCTCTTCTTTTGTGTCGTCTCTTTAACCCAACATTCCCCCCACCTGGGCAATTCCCTGAGTGTGGTTTTCCATAAGTTCTCTTCCTGTTAAAAGGGAGTTCTTCCTCGCCACCAAGTGCTTAGGGTCAGACTGATGGGGTTCTCTCTCTAAAACTGCAGGGTTTTTACCTTACCTTTTAAACCACCTTGAGATGACTGTTACTGTGAGCTGGCACTATATAAATAAAATGGAACTGAATTAAATACCCATCAGCAAAAAGCCTGAACCAATTATTTCTTATCTTACTACAAACTGTATGGCAAATGTTTGCTTCATAATCGAAAGTACAGTTCATGTCAGATGAACTAGACAGATGAGAGGACACAGGCTGCATAACACCCAGTGCATTAGAGCAGCTTCTGTGTGACACCTGGAGAGGCTCTTCTCCTTCGCTAAAAATTAGGCTCAGTCTAACATGTAGCAGACAGCAGCCACCTGGTATGTCTGAATTTCTGAGTACATCTCATGCCATGTACAGTCAGAGTGTGGATACAAAGTAAGACTATATTTGACATCCATATGCCTGACTGTGGTGGGCAAATTTGCCAATATTTGTTTTCTCACAGCTCAGAGGACAGTGACTTAATGAAGAGGCAATGTGCTAGAAAAATAAAGGCAGATAAAGTAAGCATGCAAGACAAACTTTTAAGTTTCCATACAACCTTTAACGACACTATCCCCTGAATACAGCGGCTGTGTCGACATTACAGCAAAATTAAAGTAACGTGTATCCAAGTGTTCACCGTTTGCATTTCAATAGTGACAGATAAGCGTAAACCTAAGCACTGGGAGGTCTGGAGAGAATGTGATCTGATTTATTGACATAGTCACATAGTCCTTGCATGTGACCAGACAGTGACTATGACATCAGGAAAGCTGGTGTTTGTGGAAACAGTGCCAAAGATTTAAAGATTACAGTGTTTATGCCTCACTGAACTGGGTGCTTGCAGCATACAGATGGAGCTAACAAGCCCCCAGAAAAAAAAATGGATGATGAAAGTTGCTCTATAATCATTCAGTCAAAGAGTGAAGCCACAGGCAAGGATTTTGGAAAATCTTTAGTTAACAGACCCTTTTTGAATTTATCATCTGGAAACATCTGCTTGTCAGTTCACTGACAACTTTGTCTTCCCACCTTCAGATTATCAGCTGGGTTTGCACACTCACAGCATCTCTGTCTAAAAAAATGAGATTTCAACTTGCTGCTTTGATTTCTGGCTACTTGCATATAGTAAAAGCATTTAAGATAAGAAGCACAATTTCCAGACAATGTTGCTTTGTTTAAAAAAAATGTAAAATGAGCATTGAAATATGTAATTAAATACTAATTGCCTCACTGTACTGTAGTGTTTTGCACATGGAAGACATATCAACATTAAATTATTCCTGACAGTTAATTAACCTAGTGTAAACTACATTTCACAGTACTAATTGCTGGTAAGTTGCTGCTGTGGTTGTGGGTGTGGTGGTGGTGGTGGTGGCATAAAATCTGCAGCAATTTCATTGTTTTCTTGAAATATTTCTATAACTATTTAAATAGGAAGGTTGAAATACAGTTTTATTGTTGGAGCAAAAAAACAGTTTTTTAATGCCTTTGAACAGCTGTTTCTCTGGTGACATTTGCAGATTTACCATGATTTAAAAATATTTTTAACTCCTAAAAAAAGCGATCATTTCAAATGCCACCTTTTTCATGATATAGTTCCCTAGGATATGTTCTGTAGCAGAAGGCTGGTAGATGCTAATCACACCCTAACCACTAGTATATGGAAGCTGCATTGAACTTTCAGGATTATCAGCCCCAAATTCAGTTCCAGCATGACGAAAATCCCAACATTTATCCAACATCTTAAAGAACATCATCATGAGGACACTCTGGGAGTACACAACGATGATCGTCTTATTTTGGCAACTATTAGCAGCCTCACCTTTAAAAATCATAAATATTGCACTGAAATCCCCCTTTTTGAGCCATTTAGTTTTTGATACAATTATCAAACCTGGATTGGGTTAAACAAGAGATTCTATTTGCTATTTAAAACACTTTTCATGGATATTTTCATGGCCTTTCACAACAATAAGTTGAACAGTAAGCAAAGATTCTTGTCCCTGAACAGTTTCATCATCATTTCTCTCAACTTTAGCCTCAACAACATCTTTAATTCATCATTATCTTTAGTTCATCTTTAATACTCAGCTGTGCAATGCAGACTTATAATGTAAATGCAGCCAACCATCCATTCATTCATTATCTTCTGCTTATCCAATTTATGGTTGCAGTGGTGCTGGAGCCAATCCAGCTGTCATAGGGCGAGAGGCAGGGTACACCCAGGACAGGTTGCCTGTCTGTCTCAGGGCTAACGTATAGAGAAAGACAACCCTTCATGTTTACATTCACACCTTCAACCAATTTAAGCCAAAATAGAAGTCAAAATAAAAACAGTTTACACTCACTGCTTTATTAGGTACACCTGTTCAACTGCTCGTAAATGCAGACATCTGATCAGCCACTCGCATGGCAGCAACTCAATGCCTCGTTGGTGCTAAGCTTTCCAGAGAGTGGTCCGAAAAACGAGAAATTATCCAGTGCGCACACAACGCAAAAAATGCTAGAGGTCAGAGGACAATGGGCAGACTGCTTCCAGCTGACAGGAAGGCAAGTACTTCACATAACCACTTTTTTTACAACCATAGAAGGAAGAAGAGCATCACTGAATGCACAGCACATCAAACAGAAGCAGAAGACCACACCGGGTGCCGCTCCGGCCAGCTAAGAACGGGAAACTGAGGCTATAACTCACTTTGCTCACCAAAATTGGACAAGAGAAAACGTGGTCTGGTCCGACTTCTGCTGCAACATTCCAGTGGTGGGGTTAGAATTGGGTGTAAACATGAAATGGTATAATGTTGTGGGGGATATTTTCTTGACAGTTTTTGTGCCTCTTAGTAACAACTGAGCAATGCCACAGCATACCTGGATACAGCTGCTGTCTATCCCTTTAAGACTACAGTGTACCCATCAGGATAACAATCTCAATCTAATAGAGCACCATTTGGATGTGGTAGAACGGTACAGTCGCATCATGGATGTGCAGCTAACAAATCTACAGCAACTGTGCGACGCTATCATGTCAATATGGACCAAAATCTCTGAGGAATGCTTCCAGAATTCTTGTTGAATCTATGCCATGAAGAATTAAGGCAGTTCTGGAGGCAAAAGGAGGTCCAAACCAGCAAGAGCAGGGTGTACACAAAGGGAAAATTTACAAATTATGAATGAATACATTGGGACAATCAGGCAAGCGATTCTCTTCCTGAGATATTCGATCTTTGCTGCATCAGTTGTTGAGTAAAGTCTTAGGTGTCAAGAATTCCAGCCCGTTTGACATGTTTCAAAGCCTAAAGAGGCTAGAAGAAGACAGCTTCAGCTACCGTGTTTTTAACTGAAATGGACAGGCTGCCAAAGTACCATGAGCTAATACGTATACTGAATAGATTTCATTAAAATGGCAAGACAACAGCAAGTCATATAAAAGTCACTGTTGCTCAGATATGGAACCCTTCAGCCTCAGAACAGGAAAAATCAGAAAAAGCCTGTCTAACAGTCTAGAGAACACGATTTAGTTTGTTTGCATGTATTCCACTCATTAATTCATTCTCGCTTGACTGATTTATTTTCTCAACATAAGTATGCATTGGTGCAAAAGCAGAAAAACAAGTCAGACAAAGCCTACAGTAAAAAAACAAAACAGAGAATTTCAAATCCAGGAGCTTTCTTTAAGAGGACATGGGCTACTGCCCACATATGTAAGACTTCGTGTGGTGTATCTGACTTCAGACTGAGAGAAGTCAGAGGAAAATCGCATGAATCCAGACAGAGTTGACAAAAAGCTGTGGATCTCTTCATCTGATCCACTTATTTTCTGTGCACGGCAGAAAAACTGTGTCCTATCATGCATCACTGGGACCCCATATATTCCATCTCATACTAATCCTGGTGGTGTCTAGTTGTATTAAAATAAATGTCCCGGACCGTCTACCACATCATCAGCAATATGTCAATTCATTCATCCTGTAAGAATGCATTTATCCAACAGAAAAAAATATTCAACTGAAAGAACATAAAGTAGCAGTCGAATAAAGACCCCTGGAAACACAAGTGCGCTCAAACGTCCTCTCTCACACAAACCAACGCACAGATATTTATCAATTTGGATCTTGATTTCATATCATTGCCCTCCTTTTTCAAGCCTCAAACTGTTTTCCCTAACTGACACAGCTGCTACAATTATTTCAATCACATAAAAAGACCACAGAGGCACAGGAACATGGACTGAATATTAAAAGCTTCCACTACTGTCAACAGTAAGAGACCTTACCTCAGGAAAGGTGTTAACTCATCCAGTGTTTTCATCATCTCTGCAAGTAAATTACTGGAAAATTAAATGTAGCGAATCTCAAAAAGTGCAGCAGGTGCAATTTGAAAAGGTTTGGTCCTTTGCTCACGGTCCTACCTAAGTTAATAGCATGACCCCTACTGCCATCTTCGTGAAAAGGAAATAAATGGAAATTCATGCGAGGTGTGGCAAAATCATTTAGTCCTATGTCCCACTTCATTTTTTTCCACTTTATAGTAGAACCAGATATTTAATTTGAAGGCACCGTGGTTATTCATAATTTAACAAATATACTAATAAAAACAACTTTTAACCTATCATATTATGTGAAGATATTTAAACTTACAAAGAAATACAGCATTTAAAAGGACAAAGGGCTTTTCTTACTCTGCAAGCTAGGACAGCTGGATATTATTCATATTCCAAAAGCCAGAAGAGTGAAAACTCTGATTTTGAAGGTAAAACTAAAGAACAATACTATACTATACTATACTATACTGTCAAATTTTCCCCAACAAGTAATCATTTTCTCCACACAGAAATAACCCCAAAGCTCATCAGGTAATACTAACCTAAATAATTTTAAGAGCAAAGCAGTAGGGTTCTGAAAGATTCCTTCTATGAGGAGGACATGAAATGAGTGATTACTGCAATGATAAAGAGGCACTCTAACAGATTCCCTTGCTACCAGCTGCCTATCTTGATTTCAGCACCGAGGACAGCTCCCTTCTTCCAAAAACCTGTTGAAGAATCGGAGCGAGACTTCTGACGTGTCATACGGGAAGGTCCTCTTTAAGTGAGACTGACAGGTTTAGCTTTGTAACGTGGAGTTTTTACTTTCCATGGATTCGTGAATGAGTAAAATGCTTTTATGCAGTGTCTACGCTGTCTAGCCTCAGCTAGTCAGTTCCACCAAACACTGTCATGTGGAGCAGCCAATGAACATAGAAGGGAGCCCTTTCATCTGTGGCCAGTCTTGAACTTTAAAAGCACCCTGACTGACACAAACTAAAATGGGGATCAAAGCCAAGTAATGCTGGTCTGTTTGCTTTTGAATGGCACTTATGAAAAGACTTTGTCTTTGTTCCACTCTACTAATTAATCACACCTTTTAGCTGGCCACACTCAGTGGGGCAGTTAGTCGAAAGGCAGTCTAAGTGCAAGGGAGGGGAAAACTCCCCAAGCCACACTGCCTCTCCTATCTCATATTCACAGCTTACTGTGTGGCAACACAGGCCTGTTTACTATTCCGGTGGTTTGTATCATGTGGTCGTTCCTCTAATCCCTTGAAATGCTTCGAATTGTCAAACAGGAGAAGTGCTCACCTCTCCAGAGGGGGAGAGGTAGAAAATTAAAAGGCAATCTTGCAGGAAATATATCTTGCACAAGGAAAAACCCTGTGCTGTGAACATAGCTATTAGGAAACCTGGGTGAATGATAGTGCTTGTCACAGAGCATCATACAGTCTGACACAGTTCTAACCACATAGGACCCTGGAGAGCAAATGTGTACAGTCTAACATCTAAAAAATTCTGTTGTCAATAAACGATTGCAGGTCAAATCTGATGAGCAGTGCACAAAAATATGTTATCCATCATCTAAACAGGAACAACGTGCAAGTCCACAGACTACTGCTGAGACACTATATTGTCCGAAAACTGTGAATTGGCACCTGCAATAACTCACTTATCAATTTTACACAATATATGTGGTCACCTTGACTGTGCCCTGCACTGCAGCATACTCCGTGCAGTCACATAACACAGACGAGGGAAACAAAAGCATCTTCCTCTCCATTTCTAAACATGCCGGCATCAAACACGATCCTCTAATTCCCAGTTAATTAGGCACATTGGATATGGAGCAACAGTTGTGAGCCTGTATTAACCCCACTGACCTCAAGATATGATTTGGTTGAAATCAAGCTCATGTTTGAAAAATACCAAGTTACATCAACAATGAAAGACAGCTGGGGACTAGCAAAACCGATCTTTTTTTGTGATTAGTCTGCACAGTTTCCTCCCGCTGAATAGTGCTGTCAAAAAACATATGCTCTCCTGATGTCTCATATATTGCAAGGTGCATCCATCCAGAAATATGTGCTGCTAGTTTCCATCTGGAGAGAAGGGGAGAGGAGGAGGGAGAAGGAGGGAGAGAGAAAAGGGAGAGGACTTTAAAGTTCCACTGCTGATATAAACATCTCTTGCTTGATAGAGGGAAGAAAAGTACACTGCAATGCAGACAGAGGCAGAGATAGAAAGGGAGGACAGAAAACAGAAAAGCCTGAGATGGGCCTTTAGAAGGCAAAAAACAGCATAAGATGAAAAGACTATGACAGCAGAGAGCTCTTCATTCTGTCCTCACCAGATCATCAAAGTGTCACTTCTCTTACCAGGCTGGGGACAAGATGTCCTCTAGGTTAAAAAACGGGGATCAGTATGCAGGTCACAGAACCAAGGAGGAGAGGAAGAAAGTGGTGGAGACAGTCCACTGTGTTTACTGCAGCAATTCCCCATTTCCTCTCTCTGACCACAACACTAATGACGTCGTTTCCTCACGGATGATTCATCACACCCTGACAGCAAGCCTCACTGGTTTCTTACAGCAAGAAAAAAAAGATACATCATCCAGATAATAACACTGTTAAGCACACAGTGAATGCTTCCAAAATATATATATATATTTTTTAAAGGCATGCGCTAGGATCCTTTTCTAAGTTCACTGCTCAGTAGAGGTAGAACATCTAGAAGAAGGAAATGCGTGATGTGAACCTTAAGCCGGCAAAACACAAATGCGTTTAAGCTTTGCCGCAAATGTTTCTCCTTTGTTACCATTATGAGGTTAGAGCTGCCTTTATTCCTGTAAAGTGAAGGTCCTTACATTACGTGAAAATCACATTAATATACGCGCAGCTTTACCCTGAACTCTGTTATTTAGTGAGTCAAATATTTCACTGGTGTAGTTTGGAGAAAAGTATCCTTTTCTCACAGGGGCAATTACCCAAGTAAATAAAGAAAGCATATATTTACCTTATTAAAATTCATAAGGATAAATAAAAAGAATAGAGGACTTGTCACACTCACACTTTAACCACCTAATACATGCATGAGCATCAAAGAGCCCTAAAAAAAGAAAAAAGAAAAAAAGGAGGATGCTTTATCTCTCATTCCCACGCTCATAGATCCATGCCTGGGGCATGTACATTTAAATCCTGCTAATCTTTCTCTCCTTTAATGTAATTTGTATTTAAATGTACCACCAACTAAACACTTACTGGCTGCAATTCTACTGCCAGAGATTCCCGATATGTTCAGCCATGCGAGACTTTCACATCAGCGATCGGAGCTGCCTGACAAACAGCTGTAATAATGTACACACAACAATAATGTCCAACAAACGTTGTCATCTCCTGCGACGTCAGTGTTCTCAAATCATATTAAATGTAATGCATATTTAATGTAATCTTTCCAAACACCATTTCTAATTAATAAAATTGAAATATTGTGTTTTTAAAAAGGTAGTAATGCAATGCTGCAGCTATAATTACAGGAAAAGCTGCAATTTGCTTAACGCTGTGGAGTCTTTCTAGTGAGTTTACACCAGGTCTTGCAACAAAGAGCACGGGGGTGGCAGGTGAGTGCTAAACGAATCGGGACTCTGGTTGTATACACATCATTATGTCCTAGATACTAGTTAGAGCGTGCTCTAACAGCCAGTGAAAAAGGACAATTAATGAGCGGTTCAAGCTCATTATAAGAGCCTTTGTAGCGGCAGTGAGCAGGGAGTTTTACATATTCAACATCGGGATGAAGCAGTGGGTCAAGTATGATAGCCTGTTGTCTCTTGTTGCAGGTATATTACCATCTTCATGGCAACTTCAAAGGCTTCTCAGTGAACAGCATACTACTGAACAAGTGGGAATGAGGGCTTGCAGTCCTTTAATGCTGTTAATTACAGTCTAATAGCCATGATACCCCGGTCGATTATATGTAGAGAATTAGTTAGGAAGCTTCACCCTTTTACTATATTAGTCAACTAAAACTAAGCAGTGGCATGGGTAAAAAGATAGGAGCAAGTGACTGTCAAAGTGGGATATGCGAGTTGCAAGCCTGCCTCCAAAACGACTATCGACCTATGGCAAGCTTTTGTAACTGACACTTGTAAGTAAGCTGTTGCTTCCCAGTCTGTATACTGTAAAATACTCTTCTTCCAATCTTGGCCAGGGTTCTGCTGACAAATTGTCCTCACTGCTTGCCGTTTCTTCAAGCACCAGCTGGCCCTTTTTCACCACTCCATCACCTCCACACTGATAAGTCCGGCCACTGCAGCCATTCTCAACACCTCTGAATCCTTACAGTTCTGCCTTTCTCCCTCCTGGTCCTGCAGGGGAATTACTCCATCACTTACGCCTTGCTCGACCAGCCTGGCTCGTCAGTCCTGGAAAATTCACCAACATTAACCAGAAAATAAAAGAACAAACCTCATCCCACGCTGGCCCCCATATGCTCCAAAATAGTTGCTTTATACAATTCTCCCATGACATGCAACTCCAGTACAGAAGTGTTCACATATTCACAGCAAGGAAAATGAAGAAATCTCTGCTCCTTATAAAAGGCTTTATCTATGGGTGCTGGGATCATCCATGATTCACTTCACATGCCAGGTAGAATATGAAATTGGTGTAGCTGAGTACACAGTGGTTCTCAAATGCTGCTCATTCAAAAAAGGATTGATGATGCAAGTGCTAATATAAACTCTCACACCTAACATATAAATAGAGCTGTAAAAAAAAAATTGTGTCAAAGAAAATGCAACTAAATCGAGCCAGCGAGAAAAAATTACCAGTCAATCATTATTAGGGCAGATATATTAGAAAGGTAAGTTATCCAGGTGGCAGAGCTGAAGATGCTGAGGTTTTCATTGAGAGTGACCACGATGGACAGGATGAGAAATGAGTATGTCAGAGGGACAGCTCGGGTTTCGAGAGGTTTGGAGACAAAGTTAGAGGTAAGGCTGAGATGGTTTGGCCATGTGCAGAGGAGGAATAGCGAATACACTCGACGAAGGGTGTTGAACATGGAGCTGCCAGGCAGGAGGAAATGAAGAAGACCACAGAGAAGGTTTATGGATGTGGTGAAGGAGGAAATGCAGAGGTTTGGTGTGACAGCAGAGGATGCGTGTGATAGGGTGAGATGGCAGCAGATGGTCCACTGTGGTGACCCCTAAAGGGAGCAGAAAGAAAGAAGAAGAGGAGGAGGAGGAAAAGGAGGAGAAGATATTTGAAAGGTAAGTTGTCAAACATTGGAACACAAACACCGAGGTATTTTCTAACATATCATTTATTCAAAAAGAAGTTTTTAATTAACATACTAACTCACAAGGTGGACCAGCTGGTCATTACTTTTTTTCAGCTGTCTGAGGCTGATCAGATATTGCATAATGTGGTTTTATAGCTTTTTTTTAAAAAAAAATTTCTGAAAATAGCTGTAAAGATGTGAGGGAGAGAGTTAAACACAAGGAGCTGATGGGAACTGCATAATCTGGTGATTGTTTTCTGGATGAAAACCCCGTTTGAAGTGTCAGCGCTGTCATCAAATAACATTTTCAAAACTAACGAGCCATTTTAGCTCCAACCTGCTTTTGACAAAAAAGGACACAGAGCAGTCTTCCTAATGCATTAGCCCTGCCAGTCATAAAAACATTACAGATGAAGTGCTTTTATTAAAATAATTAAAAAGACATGTCATGGTCCTGGGTCTTCTGCCCAGTGTTTTGTGGTAGTTCAAGTTATGTTGTTGTATATCTTCAGGCTGTTTATGGTTTAGATTTTCACCTTTGCACCTTTCTGCTTAGTTTGTTCTTAGCTCCGGCCATATTTCTCGTCATGATCTTATTCTCAGTCTTGGTTCTGCTTCCTTTGTAACTTGTAATTGCAGTTAATTCCTTGAGTTTGTTTTCCCGCCCTCCTGTGTTCTGTGTCAAGTCCCTGTTCCTGTTCCCATGTTTAGTTACTTCCCGTTTTATTCTGCGAGTCTTGCGTGCGTCTCGTATGCGTTCAGTTTTGCCTTCGTTTGTCTCGTTAGAGTCTGTTCACCTGTGTCTCGTTTTCCCAGCTGTGTCCTCTCTGCTTAATTACCTCGTGTGCATTTAAGTCCTCAGTTTTCCTCAGTTCTCTGTCACGTCCTCGCTCGCGCTGTGTGCTCTGTGAATCCTCGGCTCCTGCTCTGCATTATTTTGTATTTTGCGAAGTGTTCAGCATTAAAGCTGCTCTTTTAATTCATATTCCTGTCTGCATTTGGGTCTGCAACCAGCCTGCCACACAGTATGCATTACTTTTGATTGTCACTGGCAAGATAAAAGAATTTTATTCTCAATTTATGCAGCTGCTTTTTCCACCCTAATATAAGGGGGACGCATAGATAATAAAAACAGACTAAATATTTCATAGTTGATGGAGGGAGAAGATATTTTCTCGTTAAGGGAGACATTCTATACTTGAACCTAAGTCAGTAATAACAGTGTAATAACAGTACATTAGCTGTCCACATATTTAAAGAGTCCAGGTTTAGTGCACAGACTGCTTCATTCACTTGGTGAGGCTATAAAAAAAAATTTCAACCTCTACCTCAACCCTGACAGTCACGTTCACGGAGGGGGAAAATAAATAATGCAGCTTGAGTGGACAAAAAGCAAAGTATGTGCATGCACACATCTCACATTAAAATGTGAATATGTACATTATGGCCACACAAGCACAAAATGATGTCTTTTTGTGAGCTGCGGGGCCTGTGTGATAATCAGCACAACCACAGATTGACACTGCGCGGACAGAGTTGCAGAGGGAAACAATCCTCTACAGCAGAGAGTTTTACAAGCTCTGAAAGCTCCTCTTAACTAAGCCACAGAAACATAAAACAACACAGTCAAGTGCTGTGCTCAGTTTATATCGAGCGAGCGAGACAAAGTGTTTTTTCACTTTTTTTCTCCAGCTGAATGTCAAATAGGTTATCAAACACCAAAAAAAAAAAAAAGACAGCAAGAACAAGCTGGAATCGTGTGCATGACGTTTCTGTTGAGTATCTCATGGCATTGAAGCGCTGAAGAAACAACAAAAAAAATGGACTGAATTTCACACAGTGAATAAACAGATTCTTTGAAAATGTGGCTGCAGTTTAGTACTGAATGTACTGTCTAAGAAAAACACATGTGCACTGCATGAGTGTTGTATGTTGGCAGCACAGTGATTGATGGCTCTATTATGGTCTTATTTGATCTACTGTGTAATTACTTGCATCAACACAATCTGTCAGCTTCAATCTGCCTAACGTCACGAGGCTGCTGAGCAGAATGCTGCTCACTGAAACGGGAGAAATGTCAACAATGCATCGTTCTCATTCACATACGCTGATCAATTCCAGACAAATTGCAGACAGCACACTGTCTGCAATTCCTTCTGCAGGGCATATGCATATTCAACAATATGTAATCACTCAAACGGCCAAACTATGCGATTTGTTTATTCAGTGTGTGGGTTAGAAGTGTGTAGATTAGTAAAATGAGACAAAAAATAAGTGTGGCACTGTAATTACTTTCATCATGCTTGATGTCTCAGCTTCAGGGATTTATAGCCTGCAGGACTTGAAAAGCAATGGAAGGTTTTTAAAATGTACTTCAGGGCGTGCTTTAGTTAAAAAATATAATTCGAAACTAGTTATTCGAACAAAAACTCACGTCAGTGTCACATTCGAAACCTGAGCTGGAGTCACGCAGGAGACGGTAATTTGCAGGCTCAGGATGTTTTAGCATAGTTCACACAATAGACTAAGATGCTAACCATTATGTGGGATGTGCCAGAGAGGGTTTAAAAACGACCGATAAGAAGAAAATAGAGTCTTAGTCATTACGGGTAGAGCTACCATATATTTCAGTGTGGAGCATGTAAATCAATCACAAAGCATCAGCATCGATATAAATCCTAGTTTTAATTTCTTGACAATGCAGTTTTAGTGTGTGGGCACAGATTTAATTAAATGCACAAATACTGTGAATACTTTTGTTGGTGGTAAACAACCAAACAGTGCAGGAATTACTGCAAATTTAAGATGGAAGTCATGCAGAATTATTAGATCCCGTCAGAATTTATGGCCATTTATAAATTAAAGATGGACTGGGGTGTGGTGAAACAACCTGAGTCTAGACAGACAGAGGAGCCAGATGGCTGTGAAACAGCAGTCACACTACAGTGCCAACAGTGGAGTTTGCCCACAGTGTGAAGCCCTTCACTTAATCCTCAAAAAGCACAGCAATTACCTCCAGAAATGGAGGAGAAAAAGCAAATGAATTCTGCTGTAATTACATTATGAGAAAAAGAACACTAATTAACCAAGCAAAAACTAGCTTTACTCTAGCTACACTGCTGCCAGCCGAGAACAGATGTAACTTTTTTTTTTTTTAAACACGTTTCAGAAACGGCATTATGGAGAAACTGAAAAGTCTTAAGTGGATGTGTTTTTCAAGTCATTTATTTAGTCTCATTAGTTTTCTAAAATATACAGGCTACTCGTGTAGAGAGGGACCCCGTCTCCTCCAGTATAAATGCAAATTAGCATGAAATAAGAACACTCTTTAGGGATGGTAGTAATAAGCATTGATGATTAAATTTAATACCCTGCTTGATATTGATAAAACAGGTAGCAAATGTCCATTTATTTTTATAAACACCCATTTTAATTGGATTAAGGTCTAAAATTATGGAGGGTTATGTCTGCTTTGACTGACAGGTGCATGCTGACACAGCTACAGCGGCTGTCTGCTAGCCGTCACCTAATCTAAACTTAGCACAAAAATTGTAGTAAAATTGTGTTTGGTTGATTATTTCTTGGTTGTAACAACGCTTCTTGGTAATAAATCTTATACCATTGGTAAGCCAGTTTATTTCCCCTTAAATGGAGCCACAATTGTGGGTTGAGCAGCAGAGTTGAGTATGTGGGTTTCACCCATGAAAAACATGCCAAATCTTTTCAGTGCCAAACAGCTTATTCTGCTATTGATTCTTGTTTTGAGCTTATCGTACCCCAGGTGCTGACAATCAGGCATGTCATCATTAGAGGCAATCTCAATGCAGGGAGATATAGAGATGAGTTTCTGCAACCAGTGGCAATCCCATATCTCCACAGTCTGGGACCGAACTCTATCCTCTAAGACAGGGATCCTCACATCCAGGCCTCGAGAGCCGGTGTCCTGCAGGTTTTAGATGCGTCTCTGCTTCAACACACCTGAGTCAAATATAGAAGTCATTAGCAGGACTC
>JAVDPK010001825.1:208526-238112 GCA_034780415.1 Cichlasoma orientale | reverse complement strand
ACAATACAAAGCGCCTTGAGGCGACTGTTTGTTGTGAATTGGCGCTATACAAATAAAGTTGAATTGAATTGAATTTGGACGATTTAGTTATCAAGCAATCTTTGCTTTTGCTGCATCTGCACTGCGATGTCAACGCTTTGCTTTGCTGCAGCGCTGTCACCCAGCTGCAGCAGGCAATACGACTACATGTTTTCCTAATCATAAATGCAGCTCATCTCCATAGAAATGAGCATGTGGATATAGGGTCTTGTGCCCTGTTGGGGGGGGGGGAGCAATGTATTAATACATATAGTAGGATTTGGTTAACTGACTGCACCAACTCCACCTGGGAGTAGTTACACTGCTGCTACAAATGATAATCCAGTGCACCTGTCCCTGACATAATAAACAGGTTTATGTAACAATGGTCCACTAACTGCCCACAGCTGAGTAATATTTTTCTATGCCAGAGGCTACAGCCCAGATCATGTTGTGCCATGCAATGTTTACCTATACCATTAAAAAAAATGCTCATCTTGAAACATTAAATGAGACGGAATTTATTCATTATTATCGTTTGTGTACACAGACTAATCCCCAAGGAGAGACTGCAACATATCACGGTTTGAACAGGCTTTCTTCTAATATACCCTTCAGAGGTTGGAGAAGGATGAGTGATGCCAAATTGGATCAAACATCCATGGAATGTCCTTTCAATGTCAAAGAGAATTATCATCACAGCACAACCGCAATCACACATCCTTTGAAAGAAGACTCAAGATGTGCTCTTCGAAATACTTTAAAGTAGCTCAACCAAGAAAAAAAAAAAAAACAGGACGTTATCTTGTTGGTGGAAGAGACCTGGCTGCTTCATCAGCATCTTCTTTTAAATCACCATTAAAGTCTTTATGATCTCGTCGGGCTTTCTTGTAAATTTTCTTCTAACCTTCTTATATACATTTAACATTTTTGGCTTACTTTGTTCTTTGATGCAGTCACGGCGTATTTTTTTCACTTGAGAGTTGCATGGCCTGTTTTAAATTGGGAATTGCTTCCAGAATTTTTGTTTAAAATCTTGCAATTGATTGTATTGCGTGTTTTTAAAAAGCACTTTCTAACACTGCTGCTGTTATGGTAAAGTCAGTGAAGACGTGTGTGAAGTTTGATGGGTCTACCTTGAACTGTATGCATCTGTGGCGTGAATTTGAACATCCTAGGTCGCATTGTTCTCGAGTTATGGCCAACGTTAACGTTTTTGTGGAACAGACGCCGACTCCAAGGCTATGATAATAGCTCGAGTTTTTCTTCGAATGAGCCGAGCTAAAAATAAGTCCTGACCTGCAGAGACGCACTGATCTGATACTTAAATCAGTTAGGAGTCAGTTGTGCGTACCCTTGGTAAACATTAACCCACAGAATTCTGAGATGTGTCCCTGAATGCACCGTGACACTAATGTAAGCAGCAGCCACATAATGCCATCACGATCTCTTCGGGGGGTACCACTGCATGAGTAACTGGGACAGATGAAACTGGCAGGGGAAGAGTGCAACCAAGTGAAGTGCATATAAAAAACTGAACTGGAGTCTTTGTAAAGGAGTTTGACCGCACAGTGAAACCACAGAGGGTCGATACCCAACAGCATCCCCATTGTTGTCAAAGCTTATTTACATAGTAGTGTTGTTAAAAGATTGATTTCTTAACAGATATCAGTTTTTTTAAATAACTGAAGCAGTTCCATAGTATCAGCTGACAGAGAGAGAGAGAGCCTCTCTCACTCTATCTTCGTCCCGACAGCGAGTTTATGAGACCGTCCTCCCAAAAACAACTGGATGGATCATCTGTGCAATTATCATAGGGCGTATAGTAAATCATACTTGATAGAGTAGTGTTACCAGTTTTGGTGGTTAAAGCTCACAAAGAGATTGTTATTTGGAAATACACTATATGGACAAAAGTATTGAAATTTCTTCTTTCCAGATATTCTACAATCAGCTGGCTGCGTCTCAGGAGGTAAAGCAGGTTGTCTACTAATCGGAAGGCTGCCAAAGTACCCTTGGGCAAGATACCGAACCCTTAGTTCCTCCCGATGCGTTCATCGGAGTGTGAATGTGTGCGGACGTTAGATAGGAAACTCAAAAGTGCTCGTATGAATGTGCGTGCGAATGGATGAATGAGGCTTGTAGCATAAAGTGCACTGAGTGCTCAAGCAGAGTAGAAAAGCAGTATATAAGAACCAGTCCATTTACCATTTACCAACTGAAAGTGGCATTACTGCAAAGTGGAAGCCTTTAGGAACCACAGCAACTCAGCCACAGAGTGGCAGGACCGTGTAAAGTTACAGAGCGGGGTCACTGAGCGCTGAGGTGCATACTGCGTACAAGTTCCAAAGCTCCTCTGGCATTAACATCAGCACAGAAACTGTGCACAGAGCTGCTCGGCATGGGTTTGCACGGCTGAGCGGCTCCTGTAGGTGTGATGTGTCCAAGTACTTCTGCCCATACAGTGTAGTTTAGATCTACTTGCACTTCATTACCTTAGTGTAAAAATGTATCTCATCATGACATAGCCTTATTTTTTAATAACTTATAATTCAAATTAATCATTTTAGAATGAATTATATTTTAATAAAAGTACATTTGAACATTTTCCCCATGGTAATAATGGCAATAAATAAAGACATTTTTAAGGTATTGTATCAAAGTTAGGTTTTAAATTCTTTTACACAGGCAGCCTAATTTTCTCATTTTAATATCCATCCATCCTCTTCCACCTTATCCAATTCAGGGTAATTTGATAAAAAATATGATGGCTCAGGGCAACAAGAATACTTTACAGAACCTGTAGAGACCCTGAAAATTAGATGATGCAGCTGTGCCTGGATATTTAAGAGACCAAAAAAAAAAAAAAAAAAAAAACTGAATAGATTCCTTGGCTTTGTTCTTGGTTGAGGACAAAAAAAAAAATTGCATATCAGCATTCTCTTTGAGCCAATCAACAGTTCAGGTAAATTACTTTTAAATAAACAGCTTTGAACAGAATAAGAATTTCTATTTTCCCTCAGATCCTAAGAAGATTATCGTGGAGTAGATCAGAGGAGACGGCTGTTGGCAGAAATTGGATGGCTTAGTGGAGAATAAACTTTATAGGGGAAGGACAATTTTAGCATACTGTAGTCCCTTATAATACCCGTGGTTCAAAGTGGAAAATAAGAAAAGGCTCAGTGAAGAATTCATAAAGGTGAACACTGCTATTCCCGATGAATGCTAAATCTCTCGTTACATAGAGCATGAAGCCTACAGCTTTTGTCCCAGGTACATTAACAGCATTAATGTGATGCTTAATTGATCCATGTAGGTAAATTATCTTTCATTACCCAGCTCTGCACAGAGGTCTGACGGCACACAGCTGCAGACGAGCACCAGCAAGACACGTTTCAGATTAACACTACGTTTGGAGTCGCTCGTTATATCTAACAAAACAACAACCGCATCACAATCAAAACAATTAATTATAGTCTCATTCTATGTAATGTGCCACAGCTATTAAACTGGTCGAGCACGTATAAAACAGCTCAACCGGTAATCTCATCCTATTAAACAGTTATTCCATGCGTGCACTTATTCCATGCATGCAGTGAGTCTGCACAAAAAACCCCAAAAAAAGTCATGACCCAATATAATTTTCAAGGGAAAAAAAAGTATCTGTAAAACTGCACAAGGACCCAGAGGTCATATTGATCCAGGATTGATCAAAGTGTGCAACTGACTCAACAGCAGCAGAGACACACTTACAGTGTAGGCCAATAATAACTGAAAGTCTCAGCTCTTGTCTTTCATCCATTATTAATTTCCATATATTGTATACTGAATGCCCCTTTATGGCAAGTGAGCTGCAGTTTAAAACGTCTGATTGACTCTTTTTTGTTGTTGTTGTTGTTGTTAGCTTGTTTGTGTGCTTGTTTTAAAGCAGCACAATTACAACACATATGTGTTACCCTTTCCAGCTGCTCATACCCGTGAGGCTTGACAGACTGACTAAAGTGTCACTCACAATTTGGCGGTTGCCAGGGGAACAGCACTTGTCTGCCTGCATTGTGGCAAGTGTAAAGTTTGGTGGGGGGGGGGGGGGGGCTCGTGGTGCGGGGGGGGGGTGTTTTTCAGGAGTTGGGCTCGGCCCCTTAGCTCCAGAGAAAGGAACTCTGAATGCTTCAGCATACCAAGACGTGGCCCCTTCCTGTTCCAACACGACTGCACACCAGCGCACAAAGCAGGTCCATAAAGACGTGGATGAGCGAGTTTGTGTGGAAGAACTTGACTTCCAGTCCTGACCTCAACCCGATAGAACGCCTTTGGGATGACCTGAGCATTAGCTGGCATAATGTTAGTTTATAACCAGCTGTTGTTGTTGTTTAGCAGGCTCTTGTCAGCTGTCTGGAGAAGTGAGGGTGGCAGCTCTACTCTGCTGAAAATAAGTAAATGCGACAATATCGGGAATAAATAAACATGTTTATTCACATTTTTCACGTGTTAGAGCCCTGATTTTAGTTCTGGAGATGAGGTTTGAGGAAGAGGATGACATTTTATTAAGTCTGTGTAGGTTTTCAGTCATCCAGGTCATAGTACGAGTGGTCTCTGGAGCTTGAAGATAAAGGCGACTGGACTTCTCAAAACCAAAAGGTTGTTTGAGAACTGAAGAAGCCTCTTGGATGAGAGGTGAAACGTCTTCAAGAAACTTCAAGAAGTCCAGTGACCGTTTTGCTCCAGGAGCATTTTATTAAGATGCCTGTCGCCTTGTCTCTTTCCTTCACATTTCCACTTCTTTGGTGAAGAGGACCCCTTCTCCAACATAGAAGAAACACAGATATGATCCTATGTAATGCCTACAACTTCTCTTCCGCCTTTGGCGTGCTACATATGTGGCCGGTCTCTAGCCACATACACTCCCCTCCAAAAAGTTTTATGGACTGATGAGACAAAGATGAACTTTTACCAAAGTGATGGAGAGGCTGGAGAAAGAAAGGATCTGCTCATGATCACAAACATACAGTACGAGCTCATCTATGAAACACAGTGGAGATGATGTCATGGCTTCCTCTGGGACTTATTAATCTTCATTGATGATGTCACGCATGATGGCAGCAGCACAATGAACACAATGAAGTCTACGGAAACATTTTGACTGTCAATTTAACAGACTGGGAGATCCTTCATCGTGCAGCTAGAGAGAAGATAATGACCCAAAACTACAAAGGAGATCATCAAGGACAGGAAGTGGAAGGTTCAGACTGGCCTAGTCAGTCTTCAGACTTAAACCCTATAAAGCATTTTACCTGCTAAAGAGGAGACTGAAGGGAGTAACCCCCCCCCCCCAAAAAAAAAAAACAAAACAAAACAAACAACAACTGAAAGAGGCTGCGGTGAAATCCTGGAAAAGCATCACAAAAGAAGGACGCAAACGTTTAGTGATGTCAGTGGGTCACAGGCTTGATGCAGTTACTGCAACTAAATATTAAGTCTCGTGCACTTTAATCTATTTTATCTGTTCCAATACTTTTGCTCACAAGAAAAATGGTTGGGTTCAGACAAAAAGTGCTATCTGCTGAACTGGGTATCAGGTCCAGATGTAAATACCTGGAAATAGAAGCTGAGATGTTGATCTTTTGTCTCATATTGATTTTTATTATGTCAAAACCAAATGTTTTCAGTCTACAGCAAAAATAAAGGGATTAACCTCACTGTTCCAATACTTTTTTTTAGTGTTTGTAAACCATGATTAGTCTGAAGGGAGATGTCTTTCCCAGCCACTGTATTCAAATATGGTGGGGACACGTGGCGGCCTCCACAAACTGGCACCCATCAGTGGATTAATTCTAACTTTATGAGAATGGTAAATGGACTGCTTCTTATATAGCACTTTTCTACTCTACTTGAGCACTCAAAGCGCTTTATACGACATGCCTCATTCACCCATTCATCCAAGCACTTTTTCATTCACACACACTCCAGGGAACAAATCGGAGAGCAACTTGGGGTTCAGTATCCTGCCCAAGGGAGCAGCCACCAATCGAACCACCGACCTTCCGATTAGTAGATGACCTGCTCCTCCACCTCCTGAGCTACAGTCACCCCGATGCATCAGTTTGTTGGAGGAAGTAATTGTACACTGATCTATGCATATTTATGAGTACAATATCCTTTTTCTATTAAATAACCTCAGAAAATTACTTAAATGCAAATCACTGGATGGCGAGTACTGCCCCCTCACACAGTTAAACACCTTTGGAGTCTTTGAAATCAGGAGATCTTATTACACTGATACAAAGCTAATAGCAGCGCACAAAAGACAAGCTATCCCAAGGTAAAAAAAATCACAGGGTTCAAGCTCGCTTTTGTTACACCATTTAATTCCTGCGGAATTACATGAAGCTTGAAGGCAGAACTCCACAACCTGTTTTATACCACATTATCTTAATTACAGCTTTCATTTGAGGCTGCCTATACATGAAAGATTAATGACATCTCTCTTTAATTAGGTCTGATAAGGGATGGTGGCACAAAACAGTACCATCTTGTTGTTTTGCTCATTCAATTACTCTATTGCACAAACAAGATTCTGTTTTAGGGTCATGTGGGGGGAAGCTATTTAACACTTATTCAATTAACTCGTTAACATTTGTAGCGAAGCAACGCTCAAAGAACGTGCCGGACTGGAGCTGCTCCGAGCTGTTCAATCCATCACTTAAATGAAACATACAGAACATTCTCATTTGGTTCATTTTTCCATCCATGGGGCTGAAGCCCATCTAAGAGCTCAGCAGAGACAGCAAAGACTCTTCAAATGGATGATCAGTGCATCATTGTGGCCACCTCGGGCCTTTGCCCACACCTGCAACTGCTACAAATTTAGAGCAGTCATTTCAGCTGAATGTTTGGACTGTGGGCAGAACAGTCATGAGGTTCATACATATACTACAGCGCTGAACTTGGAGCTGTATGAGAGAATGCAAATGGTTAAATGGTCTTTAACATGCCAGCTCCCGGATACAATGCCCAGAGAATTTACTGTGAGCAAGTGGATGCTGTGTGCCCTGCTTCCTGGATCAGACACAGCATTCCCAGAAGTGAAAATGTGCTGTCACGGGAGAAAGATCAACTTCAAGCAATGCTGCTACTTTATTCTCCCAAAGCTGCCCCGAGCTTTGTCTTTCCTTTTGAGGTTCACTCTGGCTTGTAACCTTATCACAGACAGGACGCAGGTTGTGCTGTGCTTTGGACAGCAGTCCTCCACCTTGGCCACCGCATACAGTCACATGAAGGAGAAGGTTTTCACAAGACTCGGTGCAATTCTGTGAAAAAATTAAGCACACTGCTTCCAGAGGAATTAAGATGTAAGAAGCAGCCAGGAGCTGCTAATCAAATGCACTTAACTGATCATCAGCAAGCGTAACCACCTCTATAAAATCAGACGTTTTGGAAGTTTGCTGGAGTTTGCTGGTCTGGAGCAGGTGTGTTAACACAATGTCACAATCTTCCCATAATTAGACATCATCATCACCAAATTCACACCAAGGTCAGACTGTGAAATGCTCAAAGAAATTGAGAAAAACGTAAGTGCTACATCTCAGACTCTACAGGCCTCAGTTAGCATCCATCCATCCATCCATCCATTCTCTTCCGCTTCCACGCAGGGGGGGCTGGAGCCTATCCCAGCTGTCACAGGGCGAGAGGCAGGGTACACCCTGTACAGGTCGCCAGCCTGTCGCAGGGCTAACACAGAGAGACAGACAACCATTCACACTCACATTCGCACCTATGGGCGATTTAGAATCAGCAGTTAACCTAACCCCAGTAACTGCATGTCTTTAGACTGTGGGAGGAAACACATGTAAACACGGGGAGAACATGCAAACTCCACACAGAGAGGCCCGGGCCAAGGAACCCAGACCTTCTAGCTGTGAGGCGCAGTGCTAACCACCACGCCACTGTGCTGCCTCAGTTAGCATGTTAAATGTCAAAGTTCATGAGTGTACAATTACAAATGCTATGGCAGGGCCCTAAGAGAGCAGTGCATAAACGAATGCTCGCAACCCTCATGCTGTCACACTCGTAGACACATGGCTAGATTCACCCAATAAGAAACAAAATGGGGTCTAATGCTGCTCTCTTCCAACATCAGTAACTCAAAGTTAAAGTAACCGATCCAAACTAACACCAACTTGTGTTAAACTCCCTAAAATGTCAGTCACAATGCAAAATACCAGAACTATTTTTGAGTTGAGCTCAGCTGAGTGTGTAGCAGACCGCAAACTTTAATCTAACCAGTGGGTTTTAAAACGGCGCCATTTGTCACAATGCAGCTCAAAGTATGACAAAAAGAGGGAGACCACAAGTGTGGTCTTAGGATGCTGTTAAATGGTTTAAATAAATGTACTTCAGTAAAGTAAAGAAACCAAAGATTAGTATAAATGACTGTCAGCATATCAGTATATATGCAGTGTTTGAGTACAAGGTAAATGTATGAGTGTACACATGCAGAAACAAAAGAAAACCCAAATGCTCTATGAGATGAGGAGAGCCCCCCGAGCCCCCCGAGCCCCCCCCCCCCCAAAAAAAATTCTGGCAGGGCTGCTTTATAGCACCCTGAGACCCATCTGCTCAGGTGTGCCACATCCTAAATTGGGTCAGCTCCACCCACCAATTATCTCGAAGAGAGATGCAGGCAACAAAGAAAACAAGGCCAGCCCTACGGCTATTACACTGTGTAGCTCTAACTGTAATTATTACAATATAAAGCACCTTGAGGCGACTGTTGTGATTTGGTGCTATATAAATAAATCTGAAGTGAACTGAACTGAACTCTGGTCAGGTACAAAAAGTGCTTCATTCCCACAAAAAAAAAAAAAAAATTAAAAAAATTACTCACAACAAATTTGCAGGTAGCAATTACATCATTGTGAAAACAATTTAATATAATAAACTTAGCACAAAAGTAAGTAAATTTGTGTTCTTCCACATGCTGCTGAGGCCCCTGTTTGTCAATCAAATAATCCAATTAATGACACTAAACCAGTCAATAGCAGAATAGGCTGTTTGGCACTGGCAAAGAAGATTTGGCAAGTTTACTCAACTCTGCTGCTCAACCCATAAATGCATTTTCCTTATAAATGTGGCTCCATTCAAGGGGAAATAAACAGGCTTGCCAACGGTACGAGATTTACTGCCAAGAAGCATCGTTACAACAAAGAATTAATCAACCAAACACAAATTTCTTTACTTTTCGTGCTTATGTGTTTATATAAACTTCATTTTGAGGAGACGAGCTGTACTACATGCTCACACTGTTTGTCCCTTTGACAATCAGCAAACAAAGTGACAAAGTAAAACAGCTTTAAAATTGCAAAGACCAATTTAGTGCAGACAACTTCAGAGCCTTCTGGTGCAAAGCATGAGGTGTTTAAGTATGTCAACTCTCCTGTTCCTTCACGCTTATTCAGCATGGCAGCATCTTGACTAATTTGGCTTTCAACATAAAGTGTCTCACCTTAGAGTGTTTTCTTTCTTTCTTTGGTTCTCATCCAGTGAAAGTGATCTCTGGAGTATTTTGTAATCTGAAACAATAAGGATGAGTGACTACTAATCATAGTCCAATGTGCATCATTGCACCTGTCATAAGAGTAATTCTAGTAGCATGTGCAATGCAGTTAAGCTCATGAAATAACAGCAATTATCACTGACCGTGCATTTAACAAAGCAGCAAGGGTATACACTCACTTGCCACTTTATTAGGTATGACATGTCAGCTGTTCATTAACGCAAATATCTTATCAGCCAATCATATGGCAGCAATTCAGTGCATTTAGGCATGTAGACATGGTCAAGTCATGCTAGTATGGTTTAAAGAGAAAATGCCTTGTTGATGTCAGAATCACAGACAGCCAGACTTCTTTGAGCTGATAGGAAGGCAACAGTAACTCAAAGGTACGCAGAAGAACATTTCTGAACGCACAACACGTCAAACCTACCTACAGCAGCAGAAGACCACACCGGATCCCACTCCTGTCAGCTAAGAACAGAAAACTGAGGCTATGATTGTCACAGTCTGACCAAAATTGGACAACAGAAGATTGGAAAAACATTGCCTGGTCTGAGGAGCTTCAATATCTGCTGCAACATTCTGATGGTAGCGAAACAACATGAAAGCCACAAAGCTCAAACTGTTTTTTGTTTTTTTTTGAATGAGTCCACTGGCCTCAAATGGCCTCCACAGTCACCAGATCTCCCGTTCCACTTTTGGGATGTGGTGGGACCGGAGACTCACATCATGTGTAGTTAACAAATCTGCAGCAACTGTGTGATGCTATCATGTCAACATGGACCAAAGTCTTTGAGGGATGTTTCCAGCACCTTGTTGAGTCTATGTCACAAAGAATTAAGGCAGTTATAGGCAAAAGGGGTCCAACCCAGTATTAGCAAGTGTGAACTGGCCAGTTACTCCTATACAGGACGTCTGGACCAGCTCTCTGTTTAGCCCCGCGTACACAATTATGTACATCACTTTCTACAGTTATATATTGTACTGTAACATTCATTTTCTGACATCTCCTACCTAAGAAGATTGCGCAGGCAGTATCATGACGAAGGGGTTAAAGGGTCAGAGGTATTCTGCAACAGGCAATGCAGAAAGATTCAAGATTCAAGAGACTTTATTTCCATTTGCACTCACACGCAAGGGTTGGGTACATATGAATTCTTGTGGAGAGCTCTCGAGTAACAGCGCAAACGTTTCAGCCGATGGTGAGGAGACCTGCCTAGCTCTTCATATTGACCCTGCTAACCTCTGACGAAACACTAGCATTCAATTTCTCATTTAAAGCATGTTGGTGTCATTTCTACCTAAGCTGGCAAGCCAGATTCATACTGGGTGAGCAATAAGTGGGCCTCGCTACAGTAACAGACTTGTGTGATGGTAGGGGAACGCTGTAGAAGATTAAACTCCTATTTTAGACAACTTTTGTAAGATTTCACAACCCCTTTATAGAGCAATGGCCAACAAGATGAAGCACTGAGAAATTATTTTCCCATCACCACCCCATGTAGGCTTTGAAGACCACATTGGCAGTTTTTTTTCTTTGAAAAATTCGGTTCTGACCAAATAAAATTAGCATCTACACAAATGTGTTCATCTCTTACAGCAACATCAAAGGTATAGACTCATACTAAACCAGTTCTGCAGTAACCCTCTTACCTGCCTGCTCCTTTTATACATGCAGTGGTAACAAAAAAATCCTTTATCAAAATTTCATTGTCAGTGTTCCAATCCGTAAGTGTTCAGTTGTCATTACTACATTGAGACATGAATACTTAGTAGCCAAATCCATTTTCAACCTGCCTTTCTTTCTGATTTGAACTACACACAGTTACTGCTATCACATTAGCACAATCTGTCCATAGACCGACATATAAACACCTGTCAAAGCACTCAGCTGCTGAGGTAGTTCCCATGACAGTATCTCCGTGACGCGCATACGCAGACTCACAAGGTAAAAACAATACCAGTCTCTCTATCATGGCTGATATTGAGCATACAACCATAGTGGATAACTGGGTGATGTTACAGGAATTATTAGTTTCAATGCAGCTTATATTTTTCCCCCACCATGAAAAAAGTGCAACTATTAAACTCCACATAACTGGCATTGGGGTCAACTCGGTAGAAGTCTCCCACTTTTAAAACCTCCCTTTTAAGACCAGAAATAGCGGGAATTTGATCCAATAAGAATCTGGGTGCGATGTCATTTTAAGTAAGCCTTGTGATAACTTTGACCTGACACGACAGTGTCATGCTTTGGTGTTAATATCAGCCAGTTATTGACACTACATGGGAAGCCCGTTGCTCTGAAATGTCAGGGTCAGGATGAGGATGTGCTGTGAAAGCCTCTCTCTCTCCCCTCATAGGTCACGGTATCTTGTTTGAGTACCAGTCTTGATCCATGAGAGGATACCTGACATTCATTTTGCAGGCTGTATGTGAGAATCATTCAATGATTTATTCCGGATGCTAATTATCAACTTGGGGAAACTGAGAAGGAACTCATCAGACAGACAGGTTTCAAAAAGTGGTTGTAAACTGCACATCTGGAGGAGAAAACAGAGCGAAATGCTTACATGACAGATGTTCAAGCAAGTATCCTTAAACCACAGTTTTCCCAAGATTTACCTTAGAGACTGAGAAAAACATTAATATTTCATGACTCTACAGCTGGACTCCGTGAGGTAAATTTAAGGATGTTCGAGAATGCCCAGATACTGTACACTTTAAAACACACACACACACACAGATCTCTTGACGGTAAAAAAAAAAAAAAAAAAAAAAAAGTTCTTTCCCTGAATGGTGCTATTCATACACATTTTTGGATGTAGTTTAGATGAACAGGCAGGCAAAACAAAAAATTATGATCCTAAGACTGCTGCATCAATTTTTTGTTTTGCATGCACATTTTGTTTGAGGTTTTAAACCAAGTCAAGCAGGATCTAACTGGCTGATATCCGAAACCGCTAACCAGAGCAGAGCACTAATAACCCCAGCTAATTAAATCCATCATTCAAAAAGATCTGAGACCACATGAGGCTGGAAAATGATTACATTAAGTGCATCTTACTGTGAGTTACAAATAAACTGAAACAAACTGTGCACAGGGAGAAAAGGGAAGCTGTGACATTAACGCTCTGCATTCAGTAGGCCAAGAGAATAAAGAAAGAGACTGCAGTGTTATTCCCGGTATCTTGTGCACATTTCCTGTGAAAACAGCGCTGCAAAGTGTGAGGGGGGCAAGGTGTCAGAGACTCCAGCTATTGCAGTACTTCTCTCATGCCTGAACATGCCAAAGGCTACAATTTGTCCTGCTCCACAAAGAGGATCTCTGTTGTGCCAGAACAGGTCGTAATTAATCTCTAGTGTGCTAACAAGGAGAGGCAAACTACTGCAAACAGGCTGTGCAGTACTCCTGCAGATGGTCAAAGCAAAAAAGGTATTAACTGCCTACACAGACTATTTATATACCAGGAGAGGGAACTGTGGTTCGTGTGGTTAGCCTGGTCATATATGGGTTCAAATCTCTTTCCACCTTGTGCAGAAATCTTTAATCTCACTTTTTAGAAGCAGTAGTGAAATAAAATACTGTACAAGTCACAATGAATGTATATGGGGAGAGGGTGATGACTGCCCCCCCCCCCCGAATTCTTCCACACTTAGAAGATGCAAATGCCCTCCTGCATGTGCTCATACATTATCTTAACACGAATATCACTTGACATTACCCTTTAAATCCCAGCAAGTATTGCACTTCACCTGCAATGACTCTGCTTGGTTTGCAGGAAAACGCAGGGAAGCTGGGACTTTGTGGGACTTTGTGGGAAACTTGAGCAATGGCTTTGTTTTCCTCATCTCACCTCGTGTGTGTGCATGTGTGACTTTTGAGTCTTGACTGCTGTTTACTCTCACATATCCCGGGGCACCTGCTCATATTACTGCTGCAAATAATTTAATAATTATTTCCACCCTCTCGATGTAAAAAAAAAAAAAAAAATAGTTACATGTGAACATTATACTCTATTAGTGTTGCCACTGAACGCCAGTGGTGATTTGGGTTTATGCAGTAATGCTCAGTCACAGAGTGATGGGGAAAATGTTTACTTACCAGATTCAGCACCGTTTCAACAATATCCCGGTTGCTAACCTCTCCAGCCTGGATCAGTCCGGTGAGAACCGCAAATTTCATCTTGATATTCCGGATAGGAACCGATGGATTGATAATCCCAGCCGGGAGGACGACTGAACCTGCGCCGGACATCATCACTGTCTCAGCGGCCGCAGCGGAGACTGCAGCCGCGTGTTGCCCGTGACCTGGAGGAGGTTGTCGGTCCGAGAGCGACAGCGAGCCCGGCATTGCCACTGGTCTCCCGCTTGTCATTTCCACCCAAACCGGGAGCTTTCGGGAGCTGTTACGCTTTCTCTCTGCAATATACTTAATCACTGTTCAGGGACATCACGGGGAAAAAAATGAAAGAAACACTCGCGAAGCCCTAAAAAACAAAAACAAAACACCAAAAAAGAAATCAGTCTCTCAGTAAAATCCACTCTGGGGAGTTCTGGTGATTACGTCCGGTGTGTAGTCGGTGCCAGCCAGTTAACCGAGCTGACAGACCCGCGCCGCGTACACAAAGCTGCGTGTGATTGTGCCGCTCTCGTGGATGTGCGTCTTTCAGTGGCTGTGCTGCCGTCACCGCCATGTTGCCGCCCCCTACCTGCCGTTTCGCTCACTACGCCTGCGCTGGCTGCGATAACGGAGACGCGTCGCTTCGCCGCGCTCCCCACGGCGTAGGCTGCGGCAGAGCGGCCAAGAGCGGCTGGCTCCGGTAACTTCAGCCACTTAACGGGGATAGGGAAAACAAGCCGTGTTATCCTGCAGTCCAGTTCGTCCATCAAGTTTTTTCCTTCACTTAATCAATTTAGTAAATTATTTAGTGAAATATTATAAGTGGAAAAATGAAACAGTTACAATAAAAACAATACGAAATGAGCGATAAACAATCTAAAAATAAAGGGGATAAGAATAAAAGGAAACCTCCTGTGGTGGAAATGATCACATTCAAATCACAGGGGTGCCTAAAATATTACTGATGGCTTCCATTTTTGTTGCCCCAGACTGTATTTATTCTACACGGTCTCTGGTCCCAGTAGTCTCAATAATTGCCTGATCAGTATTATTATGTTCATACGCCAGTTTCCATTGTTGGTGCTATGCTTCATTTGTCTGTCTCCATATAAGAATACCTGCACCTAAATCATAAACGAGTTAAACCAATTAAAAACGCCTACTGACTGTTGCTTTTATTTACGGGTCTCTGAAAGGTCAAGCAGACGCTGCACATGCACACTTGTAAATGCCTGTATTGTAGCTGATTATTATTATCTTCCTCCCATAAATGTATGGTAGATTCATTATAGAGCACCAGGTGTGGTGCAGTTCATGAAGGACAAATGTGACCTTGGCTATTCATTTATGCAAGGCAATATAAATTTAATTACATTGAGGTGAATACTAATACAGAGACAGGCTTTCTCTTAACTTTCCTGCTGCGTTAGGGTGCAGTTTTCTTATGGACACACATTCAAATGGACAGTGTAATTATACTATGCAGCATATCTGGTCTTTTCCCCCGCTTTAATGTTTTATGAGACAATTAAGAGGGTTGACTTCACCGATATCATTTATATGGCCTTTATATCTCACAGAGTAATGACCAGACGATATAATGTCGGGATACATTCCACTTATTTGGTTTTTATGACAAAGAAAAATTTGGATCAAGCATATACATACACATTTTAGAGAACATTTATGTGCACAAACATCTATTAAAATAATAATACATTCCCAGCAGTTATGTAAAAGAGACTGACACTGACAGCTTGGCAACAATTCTGTCAATCTCCCTTTCTGACAGTCGGAGGATGAGCTTGCATTTCAAGACCTCATTAAGCTGATCTGTGTCAGCATGGCTTCAAAAGAGTTATGCCAGCAGCATCTGCATGCAGTAGTGATGTGTAATTTTTATTTATTTAAAAGCACTGCAAAATAATAGACACTGTATTATTTGTATGTGTTGAATGACGCTGTTTTTTACTCACTTGGTTCCTGTGGGTTATTGTAATTTTTTCCTCATGCTCAAATGTCAACTTAGTTTACAGACTGTGTTGAATAAAGCCCACAATTAGTCCTTAACTTTATTATTTTGTCGGATACTGTTCTGTTTGAACATATCAATGTGCCACTGAATCGTTGTAAATCAGCTGCTCCTCTGCTCTGCCAGAATTGTTGGTCCCCCAGAAACCCTGCTAGAGCTCAATGGAGATCAGTGAAGGTGGTTTGATTTTGCGCTCCACACGCCAACAGCATCCACGGAAGTGACGCAGAAGATGGTGTAAACACTGTCTTAAAAGGTCTGCCGCAGCAATCTGACCAGTATTGTTAAAAGAAAAAATAAAATGCTGCCTCAGTCATTAATCTGCTGATAAGAAAGAGCCATCTAGTGGCAAACCTGACAATCCGCCAGGTTTGTGAATTCAGCCAAAGTTATTCACTCGCCATGTAGTTTGTTCAGAGAATAATGAAACAGTTTTCATTCGCTTTTCCAATCACAGTTGTGTTTACATTAAAAAAAACAAAAAACGCAACATTTCAAATAAAGTGTCCTCCATTGTGGACTGCTGGGAGTCACATGTTTCTTTCAAACAGCCAGCAGAGGTCCCTCTCATTCCAGCTCAGAGTCAAGTGCGTTTTATTGTTTGGGGTGTGACCTTTTGTATACATGTGTATGGAATTTGACACCCTTGATGTTAAATGTCCATAGCAAGTTCCTGGGAATCAGCACACGCAGCATTTTGTAGTTTTGATGGTTTTATTTTTTTTAAAAATTACGTTTTTGTACCTGACTGCACAATCCGGTACCCTAAAGCAGGTATGATCGAGTCAAACCTTAAGTCATTTTTTTTCACAACCACTGAAGGTCAGTGTTTAACACAGTTCCACCCATTTCAAAATGGCAATAAAGAAGCAAAGTAAAACCAGCTTACAATTTTGTACCATGTGTTTTACAGAACGATTAACACAGAAAAATTAATATATGGGAAATTAACATATGTACTAATAACCCCTTCATACATACATACACACATATATATTTAAATATACACAAAATATACAATTTATTTGAATTTACAGTATATTCACACGTATATACACTTGAGTGTACATCATAATAATTATAGCTTTAAATCTGCAACATATGCTTCCCAGAAGCACTTATGAGCTTGAATGTCCTAGACATTGTAGATAATAGCAACAACAATACAATAATATTATTAAAGATAATTATTAAAACATACAGGTTTAGCAACATAAAGGTAAATAAAATAGTAATATCAATAATATTGGCAGGATAAATAATTTCCCAATGAATAATTATGCTCAGCACCTATAAGATGTCCTCCTCTGAAATTGTGCAAGTACAGAGGAGCTAGAAGTTATTTTCAGAGCATTTTGCACTAAAACAAACAAACAAACAATAAACTGTGCTTTTGTTCTAGAGTCCTGTCTCTGCTTTGTGCCTGTTAGCACTGACTCAAAGGCTCAATCTTGATCTCAAGGCTGAGCAGACACAAGCAGCAAAGAACGTCAGATTTTGGTCTCCGGGCCGTCTGTGATTAGTGGCTGAAAGGAGTTGCGGATTCGGGCGGCTTCTGCAGCGCAAAGGTGGCCGAAGGCTTTGTTGTACCAATCTGGAGTCCGGCCCCTGAAATCAAAACAGTGTGTTCAATATACTATAGAACACATGCAGGAAGCACCATAAAAATATTTTAGAAATGCAGCTCAAACCATAAGAGAACAACTTTTCATTTCAGCACTTTCTAAAAGAATCTTATGTAGCAAGCTCCTTATAGGACTTACTTTAAGTCCACTCTGCAGATGTGCGTTAGTCTGGACTTTCCTGAGCCACAGGGCTCAAGCAGGTAGTTAGACTCCAGGACTATAGCTCGTATCCCTCCTATAGGAGGACAGTCTTCATGCTCTATGGACACAGAAACCAGGGAACAAGCACCTTTGGGCAAGTCTGTCCTCCATGACCTTGAATGCACAGAAAGAGACTCATTATGTTATCTCAAGAAGTACAATTTGAAAAACAAAAGATTGTATGTTGTGTTGAGTTTTCTTTTCATCACCACCTACCTAAGAACTACAAAGTCCCTGCTGGGATGAGGGGGCATGCGGCTCAGGACGTACTGAAACACCTCTGTCTGCTTGTCCAGGGTCTCGCACACTTTCCACTGCAGGAGGTCCATATCCCACAGGTGGCGCTCTCGCAGCACCCGGTTCAACACCACAGATGGCGGCGCTTCCACCTCGACAGACACTCTCCAGCGTCGCAAAGGGTTCCCATCTCCCACCTGGATCGCCACAAAGACACAAACCAAATTTGAGCCTGTAAGTAAAATAAGGATCGTCTGCGTGCACGACTATCTTTGAAACAATGGCAAAATCGGCACATTCAAATGAAGAAAACCGACCTTCTTATAGTAGAGCTCTGTGTTATCAGAGCTGCTGCATGACACCCAGTATTTGGATTTTTCCCGAGCCTCTTTGAGCAGGTTCTGAAGTCTCCCCTCCATATGCGTGTGGTACGTTCCATCGTCATCTTCCAACTGCTTGCACAGCTCGTCAATTGTCGGTGCGTGCAAGTCAGCCTCCACATACGAATTACGCGACTGAGTAACCATCTCATGAGGGATCTAATGGGTGTATGAAAGCATGAGGTAAGACTCAGCAAATAAAAAATAGAGATGATATTGCATCCAGGCTCTAAATTCTTACTACATATTAAAAATGCAGGTTCTCGTACCTCAAAGAGACGGTTGCACTCTATGATCATGTGAGCAAGGCCCTGCGTCGCTGCTAAATTCTCATTCAGATCCTTCTGGTCGGGTCTGCCGGTGGCATACTTCTTCTGCATGGCTCTGGAGATTATGAGGAGAGAAAACCTATTAGGCCAGCGGAGACTTCGGGTCAGCATCCCCACAAAACACAGTATATAAACCCTCCTTCCGCTCTGCAGGAAACCGCTTTGATCTCGTTAGCAACAATTTCAACTTGGTAAATTAGAGAGCTTTGCTTTGTTTGTACACAGCATGATCTCATAAAACATTAAGCTCTAACAAGGGTAAAACTGGCCCAGAAAGAGAGTTATCTACTGCACCCCTGAGGGCTGAGCAAACTCTGTAACCCATTTTATGGCGATCTTTATGGAGCTGTGGGGAAGATAATCATGCAGGAGTTAATGCATGCATGTCTTCAACATTATTTTTTGCAAGCACAGAACGGCAGGTAATGCTACTGAAAGCCAGAGACACCAAAACAAACAAACAAACAAACAAACAAACAAACAAACAAAAACCTCGGTGAAAGATTGTCCTTCTTCATTATGTTGAGATGGAAGAGCGAGGGAGCCAGGCACACAGCAATATTCATGGGTGTCATCTGGTTCTCGTCCACAGAGGAAGTGACATCGCTAAGGAAGCAGAGCAGCGTCTGCAGTACCTCTCGGTTTTCATCAGACATCAACATGATGGCTGCGTGGACAGCTTGCAACCTTTGGTCCTTTGGTACATCTGCGCACGTGAATGGAAGGATTTTTTTTTTAAATCATTTTTGCTTTACAGAGGTAGCGACAACAGAGAGAAAAGCAATCTTTTGCTTACACTGGTAAATATGGAGGAAGGTCTCTCCCAGCTTGCTGGTGAGTAAGGGCTCAGGTAAATCCCTGAAGAATTGCTTCACCATGTCGGCCACATCATAGGCAGACTGATCCTCGTAGTTCACATTGTCTGGAGAGCTTTCATTCATCTGCCTCAGAGTTTGAATTCGAGACTTCACCCCCGATTTACGAAAGAGACCCACCTGGAAGCAAAGCGCTGATATCAGATGAATTTTATATATGAAAATGAAAGGCGCGTTCAGCCTGAGAGCACAGTACGCTGTCACGGACCTGGTCAAGACACTGGCTCCTCAGGTAACGCAGGGCCTGCTGCAGGCCGAGGGGCAAGGGCTGTCCTGACCGCTGCACGTGCACAATGAGAGGAACGCCGAACACATTCTTATCCTTATAGTCTGGTACCTTCATTCTCTTCATAAACTTTGGCACTGACCTAGGAGAGGCATCAAGATATTAAAACTTTCTCTGAACTGTCCACAAAAGTTAATATGTAATTAATCATGGGGGGTGGGGGTATGTTAGACTTACCAAGTCCAGCCGTGTTTATTGGACATGGAGTACTTCTCCATGATTGCAGTCAGACGCAGCAGTGAAAACTTCTGTAACAAACTCAGCTGACCTGCTGATTGGTTCGTAATCTGCAGGGACGCTCTTGAGTGACTCAGACGATTAGATATCTGAAAGCTGGGCCATCTTAACCTAATGACACAAGAGATGAAAAGCAAAGAAAAAGGGGGTAAAATAAAAGTAGAATTTATCTTCACTTACTCGATTATTTGAGCCCAGTCAGTTCAGTCTTACCTATTAGGTCTTGTGAGTGATGCACCTACTCCTGAGTCCCTCCTTTCCCTGAGCTTTGCAGAGTCCGTCTCTGCAAGTGATACTTTGTCTCTGTCCCCATCACCAGGCGTGATCTGGCTTTCCGTCACAGAATTTCCCTCAAAGTCCAAAGTAATCTGACTAGAGGACTGGAGCTCCACTGTATCCTCCTTCCCACCTTCGATCTCCACTATCCCCTCGCCTCCAGGTAACACGTTTTTTGACCAGTGGTCCACTATCTGTTGTAGACCGCTGACATGAAGCAAAATATCATCCAGGTGTGGAAACATATCCTCTTTCTCCAGGTCTATGAGGTCTCCAGTGCTGGCGTACAGATGTGAGCCGGGAACATTATCGTACACACTGATGCGGCTGCCTCTGGAGGAGCACTGGGTGACGGGCCTCGTTTCCTTTCTGCATGAAATTAAAGCGGAGTCCAGGTGCATGCTGCCAGTGTGCCAGTTAATTGAGGCCCCGCCAGTTGGGGACAGGCTCTCTATAGACAATGCTTTGGGGAAGGTTCCTGGCTTGTGGTCTTTGGGAATGTGGACCACAAGATTTTCATAAGAGCAGAATTCATTTCTGCGGTTTTGTTCCGCAACTTTATTAATTTGGGTACCTGAGAAGATGTCCACGTCCTCCAAATACATACCACTGCGCTTATGGTCAGCGCGGTGAGGCTTACGCTCTTTCAGGCTGGGTGTGCTGACAGTGCTGCCACCAGAATGGCTGCTACCCTCACTGCTGGAGTGGGACGGCAGAATTTTGTTGCACGGTGGTTCCGGAGCGCCACCGTCTCCATTTATGATGTCTTCACGCCTCAATTTCTTCAGGGTCTGGGCATCCTGCAGCACAGGAGAGCCGATTACCAGCGCCTTACGGCCTTTTCCCAGAGGTCCTCGGGAGCTGAGTGTATCCATACGCTTTAGTAAGTCCTTGGCACGGGTACGGGTTGTTTTGCTGTGCTTGTCAAGCGGTGAGCTGAAGTGAGCAAATTCTTTGGGGATGTGAGGCATTGTGACAGAAGTCGAGTCTGGCATCGCTGCAGAGTCTGAACAGGTGCGGTTAGAACAGTCAGAGTCCTCTGCGCTGAGGGCTCGATGACCGCTGCCCCCGCTGCTCTCACTGTGCAAAGACGAGACCTCCGGCTCGCTGAGGTCCGTCAGAACGCTCTCGCTGCTGGTGGTGGTTCTCAGAGGCACGCCATCCCTGGAGATCTCACCCTCTCTGTGATTTCCCAGCAGACTGTCAATGTCCCGTAACCTGGACCAGCGCCGGCTGCTCCACTCAAAGGTCCATTTATCACTAATAGCAAACAGGTCTTCTTCATCAGAGTCTTCACTCTGGGAAAAGACAAATTACATTACCCTAATTATTCTAGCTATTTAGGTCTCATGGAAGCAACTACAGTAGTAAATAACTATCCACTGAAATGATAATAATAATAATAATGCACGCAGCAACTTTGCTTACTCGACAAAAGGTCATTTGCATGTTTTTTCCCTTTTTGTTGTGCGTGGAAAAAATTCACAACCTCAGACGGCTTGCTAAAACGTGTACTATCACACAAAATCTGAAGCAGAAAGAATAGCTGCAGGCAACAAAAGGAGAATGTGTTTGCTAAGGACTAATAACGTCATGCAATTTGCCAAAAATGGTATAATACTGCATGTTTCCCTCAAGTTAAGGACTTTATTTTTAACAGGGTACATTCCAGTGAGCGAACAAATAAGAAGTAATGGTAACGTTGCATAAAAAGACAAAGCCAGGTTCTGTTTGTGTTGGAGCAGGAAGCACATAAAGCACAAGCTTTGTAAGAGAATAATATTTGTCCAAATGTATTAACATTTCTTTTCAATATCTTAAAAATTCCCGATGACTACTGTGGAATTAGAGCCAAAGTTTTTTTTTCCCCTTTTAATAGTTAGATACAAAGTGTAATGGCTCAAAATAGTCTTAAGTACAAAGAGAAAGCAAGTCAGACACTCTCTCGCGCTCTTGGCAGAAAAAAATGTAACCAATGAGTCATGAAGTGTTTAAAAAAAGACGTCTCTTCCAGGTCTGCGAGGACGGTGCTTTCCCGAAATCCACAATGCAGTTAATGTAATATTATATTCGTCACAGTTGTCACAGCGTTCTTCATGAGACAATGAGACAAACAAAAGACTTTAACACTTACTTTCTTCTTTGGAAGAGTCACATCGAGTTTCATAGAGGCGCACTTGTTCAGAGTGTTGAGGCGCCTGAAAGAGAAACAGCCAAAGGATGAAAAACTGCTCTGAACAAACACGAGAAAGCACCACCGGGAAACGTCTCCGAATGAGCGGACCGGAGAAAGATCCGCTTCGGTTTTGCGGTTTAAGTGTTAATCTGATCAGCGTCTGTTTTGGATGCACAGGCGGGCCCAGAGGGAAACTGAATTTATCCATATAATTATACCCTAAACCTAATGAACGTCGGGAATTGTCAGCTGCTCTCTTCTTTAACTGATTGCGGTTTGAAGAGTTGACTGCTGTAGTCTGAACAAAGGTCAACTTGAGGTCAACTTTGCCTGAACAAATTAATTAAAACTTTTCATCTGTATATGTTAATGCACAGAGTCTTATAGGTCACCATGCACTTGGCCTGCTGATTGGGCACACACGATTTAGGAAGACCGCCCTTAACGTGGAGCATGGAGTTTCTCTGATCATTAAACTCTATTTATAAATACTAATGTAAATTTCCATAACTTAGTTTTACAAAGAGAAGCAGTGGAATATTTTCAGTATCTCTAATAAACAGCGCAGACTAAGCCTTTAAGCGTGTCCTCAGTGATTACAGTTTACAAGAGTTTGTGGGTGCGCCAAATGGAATTTACAGTATACTGTGTAACAGCACCGAGAGCTGAAAACGAACCAACCGCTGCACATGGAAAAAATGACGACATAAGAAAACACACTCTGGCTAAACGGAGCGTTGGCTGCAGACAGAAACAAATGTGCGGTAAGATAATCACAAGCTTTAACGGCTCCGCGTACTGCTAACAGACTTTTTTTTAAACCGGCTGACGGTATTGTTCTGTGACAGTAAAAGGCCTCGGAGCATTCTCCAGTGTTGCAGAAGGGGTTAGTTAAACAAGACGTTCCCATGATTGTTACTGTAGATAGTGGAGCGCTGAGGAGAGGATCTCTAAGCCGGGGGGGCCTTTTATACCGCAGGCCTCAAGAGCTTTGAATGTGGTTGCTAAAAAAAAAAAAAAAAAAGAAAAGAAATAGGCTGCTTGGTAAGGGATCAGAGAGCACTCATATATATATATGATATCTATTTGTTTCAGTTCAATCACAAGATGAAAGGCAGCTGTTTATTTTTGCACACAAGCCTGTGGCATAAAGCCATCCTAATGTTACCATAGCGATGGAGGGAAGCCGCGGACAAAAAAAGATCACGTTAGAGGTGGAACTGTTTCCAATTGTCTCGTATTTATCCCGTGGCTAGTTTGGAATTCAGATGAGTTGCTTTAGGGTTGTTTAGAGTCACAGTATATTGAGCTGTGCACGGCACCCCTCACGTTCCTCCTGCTTCCCCCTTGGGATGGTTGCCATAGTTACTGTGGTAGCCCGAGTGCTGTTTTCATCTCGGCTCGAAAAAGTGCGTGCGCCGTCTCACCCCGCGAGAACGTTGTGTGTAACCACCAGCTGTTGGCTGAGTGTACCTTTGTGTTCTTTATACTCGCTGGCAAACTAGGAAAATCAGATGTAGTGTTTGCGTGTAGTTAGGTTAGATGAAAGGAAGGAGATTCTCATCAGTGCTCGTGCAACTGAAGGATTTAATAAAGCTATAGGAGGGACAAAATGTAGGAAAGGCTTAAAAAAAAAACCAAAAAACAAGAATTTAAAAATAGACTGCATCCTCTTACAGTGCTAAAAACAGGTCAGTGATCACATCTGGCTTCACACAAGAGTCAAACATCACTCTCCCCTATTGGATAACCACATCCTTCTACCTGACGTGGATGTTTTTTGTTCTAATTTATGTTACATACATGGCCAAAGTCTCCAGTCGCAGGCTAAATGTTCTAAAGCTCGCTTCTCTCTCAGATTACTTACAAATTACAAAATGACAATGACTTTCTAGCGGAGAGAAAAGCATGCTGCATACAGCAACTTTAAACCAAAACATCTGTTTTGTCCAAAGGTCGCTGGTTCGATTCCAGCTGGAGACGCAAACCCGCTTTGGGGTTGTGTCAGGAAGGGCATCTGGCGTAAAACTCTGCCAAATCAAACACGTGAAGCTACCCGCTGTGGCACGGGAGCAGCTGAGAGCAGCTTCTTCACAGGGCTTCTAACGCAGCTCCACCTCTGTGGCTCGAGGACAGCGTTTGCAAACGCAGTTATTTCACGGATGAGATATAAATATCTGATATCAGGTTACCTGCACAGAGGTTCCACGAGATCTTTGTCCAAAAAGTCATGATCTCTTTTCACAGGAGTAATATCAATGGGGAACTGGGAATCTGGAAAAAAATGATTACAATAAAATATTAGAGAAAGAAGCAGTACAGAAATCCCCCCCTTGACATTTCAGCAATGTTCTTGGATATGATGAATGGAAAGAGAGATGGGGAAACCACATTCTTTCCAGGAGTACATTGAAAGCTGGGCGCCCATTAAACTTGTTTTGCATGTGATGCTAATGAGCACGGACAGAATTTGACCAAATAACAGCGTTCAGGCTTGTGCGCGCATTACGTCTCGCTCTGGGAATGGGCTTCCTCTTACATAACTTAAGAGGGCGAATCGAACATTGCGCCGCATTCATGTCGAGTTGTTGACTTCTTATGAAAAGCAGAAGCTGCTCAGTCTGATTTTGAAGCTGAGCAAATATTCAGATAAACTGGATTCAGGGCTTTGAAAAATGACAATAGTGAGAATTTCTAACGCACAATCCCAACATCAGAATACATCACGCTAACTTATTATTCCCTCAAACAGCTTTGTCTGTATTCATTGCTGAAGTCCAGCTACTATCTACAATCCGTCAGGAAACAAATATATTGCACCACGGCACATCAAAAGTCTGGCCCCAACGCAGAGATCTGTGGGAGTACAGCTACTTTAAGCTCTGATAAAACCCACTTCTTCCCATGACTTTAGTCTTTAAGCACAGAAGACATGTTTATGTAGTAATCGTAGCTTGGAAAAGATTAGACTTTAAAAGCAGCTGAGTTTTCCGCTTGTTTTGCTGCGTCTAGGGATCCGAGTGCAGTCCGAGCTCCGAGGCTTCCTGAGAACACTGGTGTAAATGAGGCGCACTATGCAGCCCATGAATACATGGTTTTGTGTACAGTGTTGGGGGCAGACCAGATGACACTGTGTACCATTATTCACTCATCGGCTTGCGAGCCCATGTTCAGTCAAAAACACTGTTCTAGTTAGGAAAATACCTAAAATAAAAATGCAATTTTTGGTTCATTACAGAAGCCTTTTATTGCTGTTCTGCTTCATTAATCTCTTCCCTTTAATGCCAACATTTCTGCCCTTTGTGATGAATGTGTGGGGGAGTTTGCTGAGGGTTTTCTTCTTTTATACCTTCAAAGAGCTGAGCATACTGGGGAAATCCTGCTGCCCGCAGCCAGTCGCACGCCTCTTTCGCCTCAATTTCTGAAATACAAGAAATTGCATTGTTTGAGATTAAAAAGTGAAACTTAAATCACATCAGGCGAGTTAGTTTTCATTCTGACTCAATCACTGGAACAGTTAAAGCCATCCTGCACCTTTTTCCAACACACTTAAGGTTGGACAGAGAGCGGAGCTGGATAAATCCATTCATAAACCACACAGTGACAAAAGGTAAATAGGGTAAAAGGATCCTTATCAGCACCCTGTGCATCGTTAATAGAGTCCAAGCAAGCAAACAAGCTGAGTTTCTGATAGTCGGGATCATAAACTGGTCCCCGTGACCTGAGCAGCCTGCAGGCTTCAGAGCTGCTGATGACAAGAAGAGGAAACAGACCGTTGGCGCCTTTCCATTAATGCTAATAGAGTAGGGCGACATTTACCGCCTACACAATGACATGCTGCTACAACAAACAGGCTGCTTTACATTGGGAAACTACACTGTGTTCAGTGAGCAGAAGAAATGCTAAAAGAAAAAATGCCCATTTGTCTTCATTGCAGATATGATTATTTGTTGTTTACTGCAGTTTTCTATAAAAACAAACATATACCTTAATGCTTTTAAATTGCTGGCTGTCCTTTTTTGTTTGTTTTCACTAAACAATCAAAAAAATAACTGATCAACTTACTGGAAGATTAATTTATGATGAAAATTATCACAGTTTCAAAATTTGAAAGAATCTCCAGAAACAACACAAGCAAGGAATGCCTGAGATCATTTAGCCGCGGTCAGTCACTCCACAGGTACAAAAGTCCGCATTTTGATAATTAGAAATTAAAATGCCTCTGTTGTAAATTATTTAACATAAAAAATATAAAGCACAGATTTTATATCTGCCTGTATCTATATAATAAACATTTCTTACCAGCTTTACGGGGATTTTTAAAGCCACACTGCTAATAAATATTCCACTGGCACTCAGACACAAATGCTGATGTTTAAAAAGCTTTCCACAATTTGAAGTAGACTGTAAACATCACATCCAGGAATAATTATCCATAAACTGCAGCAGTGGGTAACAAACAGCTCTCCCATCACACATCTGAGGTCTGATTTTCGGTCCCGGTCTGTGCCCGACGCGCTACGACTGAAACATTAAACACCGTCCTTCATCGCACTGCGCTGCATGATTACAGCAGCTGTATTGTTACACTGAAGACGGAGCTATCTGACATTTTTCAGATGTGATCTAGGACTCACCTGTGCTGCTTTACTTGTTTTCCATCCAGAAATCAATAACAAGTGACTTTGGTCAGGCAACTGAATAAATATTAACAGTTCTCTTTGTCCTTGGATGACAAAAAAAAAAAAGAGGTCTACTGTTTACCCCTTTAACCAGCAGTTAAGTCAACACGTGTAGGCGGCCAGGAACCATTCTGCTCCGTTCCCACCTGTATCAGCGGGAGCTAAAGGCTTTCTGAGCAGCTAGCCTCCCCTCTCAGGGGGATAATATCAGGCCTGTACTATTCAACTGTGGCTCATAGCGAGAGCGCTGCCAGGTCCTCTGGTGTCCCACAGCCGCAGGTTGGACCACTGGGAGCAAGTAACATGAGCTGGGAATTCCTCTCTGTTTGGCATTCTGTAACACGATACTGAGACATTCTGTCCTCTCATCCTCTCTCTAAGGAAATCTCTTGCGGATAAAAAGGCTGGATGGGCATCGGGCCAGAAATGAGAACTTGTGTTTTCCCTCCACAAGCCGCAGCTTTAAAACTGTGTACAGTATGAAATTACAGTTTCACAAAGACATGAAACCCAATTTGGCTGTGACACAATAGCCTCGAATGTCAAAAGCTGTGTACAACTAAAGTATCTGTAGCAACCGAGGGCGCCTCCTTCCTTTACTGTTCTATTTATGCACCATTACAAAAAAAACCCTAAAAAAAAAAAAAAAACAGTTGTTATGCAATTCATTGCATGGATATGACATGTGACATAACGCAAAATTTAGATTTAATTCTTTGTCCTGAGCTGCATCCCTCTGGCAGCCTTTATGACTAACAGTAATCGTCTCCCTTTCGTTCACTAGCAGAAAAAAAAGGACACATTCATTCATTATTGTGAGTAAAAACAAACAATCATCATCACTGAAGCATCTGTCTTAATATGCCCACTCTTCAAAACACTCGAATCAACTAACGCTGCGGTTTCCTGCCAGTGACAAATTATCATGTACTCACGGGACGTTTTCATCCTACGGCCAGAGCGGTTCATACATCCGTCAAATCTTAAGAGTCTCTCAGCGTGTCAGAGCATCTTCATTCCCACGCTGAGGCGCATTCCTGCTCTCTCCCTCTGTCTCAACACCACTTGCAGTTGGAACTCAGATCCACGGCTCCTTCTTTCCCCCCTTTCTCTTTCTGTCTACCCCCAACCACCATGTGCCTGTCCCAACACTAAATCTCTCCTTCAACCCACCCCTTTCTGTGGCAGACTTGCGAACATTCACCCCCGTCTTCTTCCCCTTCAGCTCCCAGTGCCCGACCCTCCTACCCGGCTCTGCCCACGACAACTCTTTTATACCTCACTCAGCACATTTTTGGCAACCATCTAAGCTGCGGCCGACAGCGAGGATTGCCTCCGAATCCTTGGACTCGCTTGTATTTTGAAGACTTTGTATTTAAACATTAATAAATGACTCCCATTTCCTGGTATATTTCTCAGTAAATCTTCCGAGCAGATCACACGAGGTCGACTTTTACAGTTTTTGCGAAACTCCATCCAAGAAGTGTTAAAAGTGATGTGGGAAAAGTTTAACTTAAACAAATAAAAAAAGGGGGAAGAATGTTTTTTACAGAGTCCAGATGTTGCTACAGCAGGTCAGCGAAACGGAAAAAAACCGTAGGCAGCTGAACTCTGGGAAAACCATGACATAAACCGTCAGCAATCAGCAGCAGTGAATCATGCGGAGCCACTTGACTCACAAGACTCTGCCCTAACATCATCGCAACACTGACAAATATTAATCCCTTTCACCTCTTTGTGTGAAGCAAAACAAAGTCATCTGATGTGCTGCGGTTTCATTTAAATAAATACATAAAGAACAAGGATCTAAGACATAATCCCAAAATAAAATACATTTTTGCATTTAAAAGGGCATCAAAAGCAGCAAGTCTACTCAATGTATTTCAAGGTAAATCTTTTAAAGTGAATGCTTCTATAAATCAAATCCAAGAATACACGAGGGCTGGACTGGCCGTACAATACATCAGCAGCCTAATTTGACATTATACTGTAAAAGATTAACTCCCCGCACTTATGATTTATGAGGGAAATCTATTGGTTTAATATGCGGATGAAGGCACTTTAAAATTATCAGGGTTTTCCGTGGCGCTGCGATTACGTAAGGATATCATATCCATCCATAATTTCCTATCATGTGAGCAGAATTCCAGATGTAGTCTGCTTGCCCTCTGCCTGCCTCGCTGTGACACTCCTGCCATTTCCTCTGCTGGTCTTCTGGGGCCGGGACCGGGCATAAAGCTCCGAGCAGGGACGCAATCACACAGGCGGTCCACTTTAGCTACCTCGATAAATCATTTAACTGCAAAGACGCTAAGAGCACAGCAGAACTTTAAAACACTCAAACAAGCCGGTTAAATGTACTATCTGTGTGTGCCCACACAAATGTGCCTCCCCCACACTTCAGTTCCACAGAATGAATCAGCCAGACAAGTCAGACTGTAACTGAGTACTGAGACTGTCTATTGGCGCGTTTCCATTCGGGACTGCTCGGGGCGAATCGCGTCGACTCATGGCGGCTTGACGGCGTTTCCACTAGTAACGGTTACAAGTTTGCAG
>JAVDPK010001825.1:152956-207366 GCA_034780415.1 Cichlasoma orientale | reverse complement strand
GTAAACACGCACACGCACACGCGCGCACACACACACACACACACACACACACACACACACACACACACACCAAGAGCGTATTGATTTTGAAAGTAAATAGCATAACTACGTGAGCTAGGGAGCTGCTGTTGTTGACCATTGCCAAAGCCTGCTGGGTCAAAAGTCATCTGGGCTGTGTTTTCTCTCGAGGTCCTGCACTGAATTTAAACAAGAGCAGCACAGCTGTGGTAACACTCTCCTTCACCTCTGAAGGACACCCAGAGAGAAGGTTCTTTCATCTTCAGGGGAAACAACCTATCAGCTCTCTCTCTCTCTCTCTCTCCATCCGTACTGCCTTTTGTCTGGATACAGTCATTACAACCTTTTCAGCATTCACAAGCTACTAATGATAATACAATGCACAGCAAAAACAATGAAATACCAAGACGCTAATTCACACGCTCTCATTCCTGTGCAGTGTCGGTTACCAGCTGTCTGGTAATAGGAGCCGAGGATGATTCATTTCTTTTAAAAGGGTCCAGTAAAACCCCAGCTTGAAAATCATGTGGGATCAGCATGATGCACGATGTGAAATAATAACTACAGATTGTTTCTAAAAGCAGATATCGCTTCGTGCTCCAAGTCGACAGTCACAGGAAGAAAAGAGATTTTCAGAATCACTGTTTTGTGCTGCCACAAACAGCCTTTCTGTGAAGGATTTACAGATGATTCCAGACACAAACTGTAAGCTGATAGCCGTTCCTGCTCGCCGGGACTCAAAGCCAGAAGTCAAATAATTGGGTATGATGTCGGGGGGCCACGTGGCCTCCGATCAAGCCAAGATTTCAAAGTTCAAACCGTTGACTCGACAGTGTTTTCAGGCGGCTCGTTGCAGCGTCTCACATTCACTCCACATTTTGAGGAAATGTTCTAACAGTCACACGCCGAATCCGTGGGGTCGCTTTGCAAATAGCAAGAAAAAAAAAACTGAGGGAAGTGTCGAGCGTACTTCAGCTTCACAGACAGGTGTTCCGCTTCTTCCCCTTTGGTCACACTGCAGGACACTTTGGCACAGGACTTCAAACTGACACTTAAACAGAAGTGTCCTTTACTACAAAAGGGACCTTTGACCGCGAACCTCAAGGAAGGAGGAGGCGACGCAGTGATTTCCAGATCCCCCGTGCACCTCCACTTTACTGCCAACAGCTCCGAATGGAGGAGAAATCAATCAGCAGAGCTCTCTGTGAAATACATACCTCAGCAACCTCCAAGACACAATGCGTAAGCTAAACACTTCCAGACACTGCACTGGAGCCATGTTCCCATGCATATTAAAGTGCTCTGAAGACCATCTTGAAGGGCCTTTTTTAGGATTTGCTTTCTTTGGTGATAAAACTATCAGCTCTGGCTTTTGCAGATCTCCTCCTTCATTTCATGCAGGCACACATCCCTGAAACCCTAGACTGTTTCTTCAATCCAGAGTTTTCAGATGAAGTTATTATATCAACAGTGCGAGATTGATAATGTGGGCTGACACACCAATTTTTTTCAAAATTGTTGTTTTTTTCTCATGCCAATATTAGGAAGCATCGCTTGTTGAAACAGATCCTGGAGGGGTGTTGTACCTGTGGACATGTGTGCTCCCTGCAGTCCAGAGCTAAGGCCTGAAAAGTCCTTCTCTGAGCCTACCTGACTTTCCCTGAGCTCCACTTTCTGTTCACTAGCATCTCCTCGGAGCTGTCTGCCCCTCCCCTCCTCCTTCCTCTCTCAGCAAGACTCCTGTCAGGGCTTTTTCTAGTCGTCTCCCTCCTCCTCGTCTCTTACGCCAGCTCTGTTACAGTTGGCTCCTACAGTTTCCCATGTGGTCATGAAGTTAAATGTAACTCTTTTGTCCTACAAACAACGAGTGCTTATACAGCAGGCCTTTGATGCGTCCCGATTTAAAGTCCATACATGTCTTCTTTTATGTAAAATTCTGCAGGCTGCATGCCTCGTCGTGTCATGGTGACTTCTCACTCGGTTGTGCGGCTGTAATTCTTCCTTCTCTTTGATAGTCTATGTAAACACTGTAATTTGGTTTTCCAGTGATGCCCTAGCTAAAGCGGGACTGAGAATTACTAACAAACACTCAGCCAGCTGATGTAAAATCTTGACAGCAACATGGAAAAAGAATTACTGGAAGCTTTAGAACTCATGTTCCGCAAGTTGTGGCACCCACACAGTTTGAAAATCTGTTGCTCAGATGCTAAACCGTGTAACGTAACACATTATGTGTAATGAGTGAAGAGAAAATACGAGGGGGAAAAGCATCCTGAAGAAACTTTTCTGAAGTCAGATCCTGCAGAGCTCCATTAGGTCCTCCTTCCTCTCATTTGGAAAGGTTCCCAGAGGGCACTATGTGGGGTTCCCTCCTTCTCTGGGAATGGCCTCAGAGAGTCAGAGGGTAGAGAGGGGGCCAATGTCAGAGCAAGGGCCCCTACCGTGAGAAAGCCCTCTCAGGACCACCACAATAAAAGCATGGAGCATCCCTAGGGACGCTGGTCCTAATTAACAACTTCAAAGTGAGCGGCCACAAGATTTCCTCAGGAGCCTTGGAGCACTCGTGGAACAGGCTCGTAAGTGGCAGCAGAGAGGATCACACTGTCAGCACGAGTTGTTGTGTATGACGAGGCGCAGCTCAGCTTGCCGAGGCCGCCGGTCACCCACGGGCAGAGTTAAGTGGCTGTTCTGCTCTATCGGAGCATTCATACTTTTACCCTCATGCACACAGAACAATAACTTAAAAATGTAAAACCGTTCCTTCGGCTCCGTCGGGGCCGAACAGCCCATAAAGAGGAGAGACGGCGGCTGAATGTCTGCGACCTGGCTGCACGTTGCTTTTACACTTCTGTCACTTTTTCCAGCTATGACTTGTAATGCACATTTCTAACACAAGAGGTCAGTCAAGCGCTAGACTCTGGCACTGAGGGGAAAACGTGTGTTCATCAACAAATTGTTTTGGACTGTGTAATACATAGTTAATTACACTTATTATTACATTCATACAAAATCTATTTTTATATAAGCAAATGTGGAACTTTCAGGTCGGCTCCCTAAAGGCACTAACTAAGACTTTACTACTAGGGTCAAAATAAGGCTGATATTTGCTATAAAAACAGTGCAGGATTTTTTTTTTTGAGTGTCATGTGGAATATGAAACATCTGAGCAGTTTTCCAAAGCACTTTTGTTAATATGTGACTCTCTGTTCCTGTTACAGTGCAGCCAAGGCATTTCTTCAATCTGGACTTAGTAAATGATTAGCTCTGCACATGTGGCAGCTGTCAGCCACAACTGATTCACACACAGGAAAAAGGAGCTTGCAGAGGGTATATGAGCTCAGGCTGCCGGATACAGGCAGACAGTGGAAATCTGCAGAAGACCTTTATGAATGTGACCTTTCCTAACCAGAGTTTGATTGGACTGAGCCGGTTTGTTCCTGGATGTTACAAGAGTCTTAAATCGTTCACTTGTCTTTAATCAACAGAGCAAGAAATTTCCAATAACTAACAAACCGTTGGCACATTCTGACTGCAGGAACGGTGGGATAAACAGCAAGAACCCCTCAGAGCTGCAGTTTAAATAGCTCTGTTAGCAGTGTATTTGTGATCAGCATGTACCCAAAGCCTTGTCCATCCAATATCTACACTTTAACTGTTGTTTTTAACCGTTGCACCAATGGGTTTGCAAAGATTTCAACATACTTTTCTGTAAACAGGAAGTTATACAATACGTGCAACACTGCTGTGTCACATCCAATTAACACGTGGAAAAGAGAACAGATGACTCTTTGCGTACACCCTGGATTTATTTTACATTTTCCCTCATGTAAGCAGCTTCACTTGTGCCCTGCATTACAGCATCAGCAAAAACTGTCTGCTTAGAGCATATATGTCACTTTTTCAAGTGTAAACACACCAAATGCTCAGACTTAATTAGAAATAGCACACAGCGTGGATTAGGACCATTACACAGCCATGATTTTTTCAACTGAATCTAGTAATCATGCAGGAGAACAAAGTGCGACAGTAAGAGCCATAGATTTCATTATCTGAAGTGAGATGACTGTAATGCTGGATGTAGACAACCAGCTAAGCACATTGTCAAAATTACTTTTCCCTCCCCGTCAGCTTTATTTACTGCCCCCTTAAGGCAGCAATCAAAATCTGCACAGCAATCTCAACTACAGCCCAGACGCTCATGAATAAAAGATAAACTGGGCTCGCAGGAGCTAAGTTAACAGCGTGCGAGGCTACATCTTGACATATAATCAAACTTCCATTTGAAAGAAGGAGCAGTTATATTTGTTTCACACTCGGTTCATCAAACGCGGCGCATGTCGTAGCGGACCGCTGATGAATAATGCAGTACTTTGCAGAGGAGTCTTGAGAGGGACAGGGCACGGTCTCGCTGGATTCCTTACTTTGAAGAGCCCATTCTGCTGGTACAACCTCTCAAAAGGCAGAACAATGCAAACCCATTTCCAATGCAGTTTTCAAACAATCAGCCATCTTCCAGTCAGAGGAAGAACAGAGGACAGACAGTACAGCTTGTCCTCTTAACAAGCTCAAGGGTCCCTGTCTTCTCTGTGCTAACTACTTAAAAATCTGCAAGCGTTACACACATTACCCCACTCAAACATTTCTGCCGCACTAACTTTTCCTCCTTAATCGTTTAAACTTTGCAGAAAACATAAAGCATGCCATGAAACTTCTCTTCAGCTCGATAAAAAGCTATTTGTGTTTATAAGACTAAATGCCAGTTAACTGCGTACATGCTAGTGTGAATACTGCTGTGTGGCAAGTACACATGTGGGTGACAGCACAGTAAAGATGGGAGCCTTTCAGCCATGACAGCAAAATAAAAAGACACAGCAGATATTTCCTGGATATAGACTGATTCACTGACACGCACACAGCTGCTACTCAGTAACTTGTGCCATTTTGAAAGACACGTACATTGTCCTCAGCTATGGAGGAGAGCGCTGATGGCCTCTCCAGGCCAGAGGTTGGAGCCCACTGGCTGCACCAAGGTCAACAAGCCATGAAGCAAGGCCATGGAAGGGTCACACTGGACGGAGCTTCTTGTTCAAGCACAACAGCCCCACACTGAGGAAAAGGACCTAACAGAGTAAGGCGGAAAGTGTAGCAGTGTAGCTTTCAGCTGCTCAGGGTTTCCAGCAAAGAGCCGATGAAGCTTCCAGAAGTTTTCCATGGCAAAACAGGAACGCTTCCACGGGGGGAAAATGGGCCGTGAACAATCGATGAACAGTCAGTTTTCATGACAGTCTGGCACCGTTTTTAGGAAAACAGATGAAAATCATAATTTTTAACGTAAGAAATACGCGCGCACCGACATAAATTTGGTTTGTGCAGACTTTTGGTGCAAGACCAAACGTATCATGCAGATTTCATTAAGAAAACCTACACAAGAGACATGTTCAAAACAAGAGCACAAGTACAAATCATCGACACACTGCGTGCAGTGTCTGGACAAAAATGCATCTTTAAATGCGTTATGCACAGCGTGTATTTCTCATCTATAAATAGGAACAGCAGATGCATAAATCCTGAGAATCCTGGGGAGGGCTGAGCAGGGAGGAATTGAGGGAGAGGGCAAAAAAAATCTGCAGACAGACTGCAGGGCCTTCCAGAGGAATAACATGTGGGATACTCCTCTGAAATCTCAGAAATATTTTTCAGGGAAGGAGACACATTTCTACCATAATACGCAGAGCCCTTCACACCCACCACCATCCAACATGCCTTTGTCTTCCCATCTTAACTCACACAGCTGTGCATTAACATCCATCTGCTCTCCAAGCTGCAAAGGCAGAATAACTCAACCCAGGAAAGGACTCAGCAGGATCCCACGCAGATAGCTGTGGATTCTTTGAAATCCCATCTAATTGGAAACGTGACAAAGACCAAACGGGCTTTCCTGGAATTTGGGATGATACAATACGTGAGTAACGCTGCCCATCACCGTGACCCACACTCACTTTCACCCTGCTATGTCAACAGGGCCGGCCAGCTGGAATGCAGAAGCAGCGGCCAACACACAGAGATCAATTCTGTGGCCCTGCAGCCAGCCCTTTAAAACACTGCCTCGCTGCTGCATTTCAAGCTGATATGACAGCACGAGATGCTGCGTGCCAGATAAAAGTGACGAATGAGATCTCGCGGAAAAATAAAAGCTGTCATTAAAATGACTTCACCTGGAACAAAGAATCTTAAATTGCCCTTTAAACATACATGTTTTCTGTCCATGTCAAAGATGACCCAGATTTGCTGTCAAACAATCTGTGATCTGTAAACACACGCCAGGTTACGTGACTCCACATGTCAGCAAGCCCCAGATCATAAAGATTTCCACCTGAAAACAAGCCTACATACACTGGGACACACTCGCAGGTCGACAGCAGGCTTTGTGTGTCTTTTACATCACCGCAATCAAAAACAAGCCTTGTGCTTTGCCCCAGTCCTCTGTGGTGACACAGGAAATCTTCCCCACACAAGGCTGCATTATCTGACTCATGCTCTTGTTACTGTGACTGAGACGAGAACTATGCTGTGCGTTACATCTGATGACCGAAGCTTCTTAGCAATGAAGCCTCTTCGGTTATGAAACGCAGCCACCCTTTGATCCGGCGGCAGGGCGCCCACACCTGCGTCAGGGAGCAGGAGTTGTAGCATTTAGTCCCCTCTGTTGTTATGCATGCACCCTCTTGGCCTCTGGGGAGCAGATTTAAATCTCCAGGCATTTAAAGACAGAGATGTTAGAGGCCCTGGAGAATGTGAAGGACTCACCTGGTGAACAGAGGACTTTAAAACTGTCAAGCCGAGACATTTATTGATATATCTTGTTTGCACTGTGGGATCAGCTCTTCTTACATAACTGACCGTATAGTTTATCACCGATCTGTATTTGTTAGTCAGTCAATACCAATTATTTAGCACCTCTGCACCCTTGACTCCCTATTGGCTAAAGGTCAGGTATTTTTCTGCAGTGACACACACATAAACACACCCTGTTTCTACTGCATCTGTCTTTATAAGAGTGTTACTACTGAATTTCACTTTCATCTGAGATACCAAACGATATTTGACAAAGACAACCAGCTCATCCCAAGCACGTCATCCTGCAACCAGCCGACCAAACTAATGGTCTGAACAGTCACTTCTGTCCTAACAAGTCTCCTACCTCCAGCAATCTTCTTGAGTAGCTGCTGCCTGGCAATAATCCTGCCCAGCCTGTAGCCGGAGCGTCTGCGGTGATGGTCCATTCTCAGGTAAATATCCTGAGTCTCTGGGGTCATGCTCCCCAGACACTCACCGCCTGTGGATTCCGGAAGCTCCCAAAACATAACTGTTATATTTTTTTCCCAACAAGCCCCTATCCCCTGGCTGATACGCACACGGGGTCTGACCAACAGAAAACTTCACATACATGCGCAAAAAGCCTAATGTGAGCGGAGAGGGAGGGCACAGCAGCGGCTATGGGGGGAGGAGTGCCAACACTTCAGCCTGTCTCTGCAGGCCATGTGACCACAGTGAAGCCAATAGCAAGCAGGCAGTAGGAGTACTGCCCACCTTTCTGAGCTGAATCCAATGTCTGTGTGAATACTTGTCAACTTCCCCCTGCTCTGGAGGGAAATATAAATACCACTGGAATGCCTACGAACTGAGTAAGGAGAGCAGGAGAGGATGGTTTGGGAGGGCTTACAAAAATAGTGGCTTTCGGACCCTCCCCGCGCTTACAACAACACTTCTGCTGCTGCAGGTCACAGAGGCACCGAATCTACCGCACGAGAAGTTCCCTGAGCCTTTTTAGAGAAAACTAGAGAAAGGGAACGAGAGCGAGAAGCCGTCCTCGGTTTGAGAACGCTCATTTGTGCTCCCCCCCCCACCCCCACCACAGAACAGCCCCTTCTTACAGTCACAGGAAGCCCTCTCAGTAGGTTGCCTACAAAGTGTCGGCTACTCAGAGTGAAAATGGCTTTAAGTTGTAGGACCTGACTAAACTGAAAAGTAAAGATCAGTTTTCAGTTGTGATTAAAGCCAAAAATAAAGCCTCCCCCTCCCCGACACAATTATGTTTAGTCTCACTTTCTTGCAACCTGACTAGTATTATGTAATAGTTACTCATAATCACAGCTGTTGTAGCTGGTATATAAAGACTTAATGGGCGTTTCACTTTCTTCTCACTAATTTAAGGCAGACGTGGGCCAACGGACATCAATCAAACTGTGACGCAGCGAAGAACAAAAGAAGAACTGCATTTCTTCACAGTCTCCATTAACATTTATGGGATAATCACTATTATTACAGCTTTTTCCTCGTATATAGTTTTTTTCCTCCTTTATTTATTTTTTTACAAGGAAGTCAGCAAAATAATTTTATTTTTATAAGAGAGTCCTGCACAGTAACAAAGTAACTGCCAAACAAACGCACAATGCTTTAAAATGCTACACATGCAAAAGTCGAGAAAGAATCGCACGCTCCTTCTTTGTGATTATGCTTATTAATGGTATAACAACACCCCGATACGGTGGGGGTGGGACATTAGTCGCTCTGTAAGCTGTTGGATTGCACCAATGTATGAAGAGTGCCTGGATTGAGCACCTCCTTTGTGCCCTATACAGGCAGCTCCCTTAACTAAACCACACGGCTTATTTCCAGAACTGCAAACATCTTATATGGACTATTATTTCTGGAAAATATCCTCACCCTATCCTTCTGATACTGAGCAAAACTTATACGTGAAAATGGCTTTATTCAGTAGGGTCTAGATCAGGGGTGGGCAAACTATGGCCCGTGGGCCACACCTGGGCCGTTGGTCTTTTTAATCCGGCCCGCTGGATACAGAATTGCCCAAATCAAATCATATCATAATTATGACTGATGTTGAGGATTCTGAGAATTGCTACAACAAAACTAACACCAGACTTCGATGCACTCGCAAAAACATTTAAAAGTAAATGTAAGTATTAGTAATTCAAACTGAGGCATTGGACAAATTGGAGGTATTTTAAAAATAAATGATGAAAAATATCAAATGTAACATATTTTGGACACAGCCTGTGAGCTTAAAAAAAAGATAACCAAACATCTCAAATACTTTCAAAAGCGAGTAACTTACTCCATTTGGATTGACAAACTAAATCATATATTCCACTTCTGTCAGCCAGTTTACACCATAAAATAAAAAAGTCTTCTAATACCTGAAATATGCTTTGGTACCAGCAGACCCACCCAGTGCCAATCAAGGCCTCGGCATACAGACTTGTCTGTTTAGCGTGAGCGTGGCGCCGCACACGTGAACACAGCACAAATAGGCAAAGGACCAAGTTAAACACAGCCCCTGTCTGTTCCTCTCCCTGGCTGCCATAATCCACCCTAGCTTAAGCTCACAAAGACCACAATTCAGCAGCACACTTCAGAGCCCGCTGCACATTTTCATAAACTTCTCCTGGGTTTAATGGCCCTCCCCACACCCTCAAGCGGAGCTATTTTCATACAAGGCTGTTGCTTTTTTAGAAGTACTAGGTGTTGGCGTGATGCTATTCATCTGACTTAATTGAGTGGCGACTCTTGTTTTTAGATTTATATATTTATTTTTGCATGCACACAACACCTGCATTCATTCATCTTGCGAAAGAATGGCTTAAAGGTGTTAGCCACAAAAAAGTGAGAGCGCACATTTATGCATACTTCTCTTCCTTTTTGTCTAGACGATGACTATCACACGTATCACGTTACGGAATCATTCTCATGAATGAGATTAACGGTGTCACCGTCTCGTCCACGCTCAAATACCCGAACGGCGATCATGAAAGAGCTACAACATCTCCAGCGCTCAGAGATGTCCTCGTGTTTGACTCTGTGCCAAATGCCACGATGGAATGGTTGTGGTCTGTCCTTAGAGGGAGAGCTGTGACTCCAGCCCTTATCAAACTTGTTTCAGCATGCCCCTGTCTGGGTTTCGGAGCTCAACTGCTGTACCACATGACAACAGGAATCCAGACTCACATTACAGATGCACAAACACGTACTGAGGCTCTGTGGCACGCTGGCTGACAAAGTGGATTTTTATTGCTCGTATACTTCATAAAGGAAAAAAATTAAATGGGAAATGATGTTTATATATATATATATATATATATATATATATATATATATATTTATAGTGCCACTACCACACTTCATCATTATGCCCAAACTATAGTGCAGACATTTAACGCATGTCAAACCTTCATTACTTTCCACTCACTTTCAGCCAAACGTGATTACAAAAGGGGAACTCACATTCTGAATCAGCTGGAGTTAGCAGACGCTGGTCTGATGTGGTTTTATTCAGCGGCAGACACATGTAATCTGCACTGGGCAGTCTCGGTTCTGGTGTGGCTATTTTTCCTGTGGTTAAGGCTTACGAATAACACCAGCGTGACAGAAGATTTCCACCTCATGAGCCACCACATTTCTGACTATTGAATTCAGGTCCGGGTGCTCATCACGCTTAAATACTGCAAGACCAGTTGAGCTGCATATGATGAGGTGGTTAAACTTTTTAACCCACTTTAGCTCTTAGATGTTGACACAGAAAAGATCCTTTTTTTTTTTTTTAGCCAGACTCCGTGCCCACTGAGATCTTAATCTTAACTCTAGTGCGAAATAAGCTGCTTGAAGCTGCTGGGTTGTTCCATAAACACAGGTGTCTCCCAGGAGGCTTCACTCCCGCATCTCGGGTTCTGTTCAATTCATGCTCTCTCAGAAATAGTAGAATACGTCTCACACACATCTCAGAGGTTAAGAAGAACACAACCACAAGCCTCTTTGTGCTATGTCGAATAAAATCACCTAATTAATCCATCTATTCATCCATTCTTATCTGCTTACCCTTTTCAGGGTCGCAGACGGGTGGGGGTGAGGGGGTGGGGCCTATCCCAGCTGTCATAGGGCAAGAGGCAGGGTCCTAAAATAATCTATTAACTAATTTGAATTTACAGAGAAACTGAATGGGAGGTGGAGGAAACGCTTCCTGAAATAAAATTGGATGCAACTGTATTTTCGTACTGCCACTCTCATTATTATCAAACACTGTAATTCAGGTGTTTTAAGAAGCTATAGATATGTTTTTCTGTATTTGTCATTTGAATTGAACAATATGAATGCTATAAAGTAATGACGCCACCACTGACTGGTTTACAGCAAGCTGCGCTTGGATGGCTCAAAGCTTGCTGTTGCTGCTTAAATGAATATCCAGCATATCCAACATCAGCCAGGTGTGATTCTAAAAAAAGCTGCTTTGTGGAGTTGAAGCTTGGAGCCCACAGGTGAGTGCAGATGGAATATTTTTGGGTTAAAACACCATGTAGTTTGTAGTTTGTAGTTTGATCTTTTGCACGGAACACATTCGCCTCACACGCAAAAGAGGTGCAGTTCAAGGTGGGGAGGAGACACAAACCCAAGTTCAGGGGCAGCTCACATCTATCAGCACTTTGCTCCTTCATTAAAGTGAATCTGTAATGAATACATATTAATCTCATAGGTGTCAATATTAAAGCTTTGGGTTTGGGACATACAAATTCAACAGTCAAAAAATCTTGTAGTGTTTTAAGGTGCAAACACACTTTGTGAAACAGCTGCAGTTATTCAGCGTTAGACTGTAAATGGGTCACATCCAGCAACATGACATCATGCACTCCCCTCCAAAAGTATTGGAACACTGAGGCCAATCCATTCATTTTTGCTGTAGACTGAAAATAGTTGGATTTGACATTAAAAGATGAATATGAGACAAAAGATCAACATCTCAGCTTCTGCTCACAAAAAAAAAAAAAAAAAAATGGGTGGGTTCAGAAAAAAGATGCTATCTTCTGAACTGTGTATCAGACCCAGATGTAAACACCTGGAAATAAAGCTGAGATGTTGATTTTTTTTTTAATGTCAACACCAAATGTTTTAAGTCTACAATAGCAATAAAGGGATTGGCCTCACGACACCCAAACTAGACTAAATTTATTACAAATCCAGGGATATCTGGAAAGCTGGATGGCTAGTGGCTCCATAGGTTTAGTTTAACACATTTGCTTGGAACTTTGCTGGTTTGAGTCCAGCAAATCCTTTGGGGTTGCATCAGGAAGGTCATCTGGTGCAAAATTGCTTTGTGACAAGGGAATGCTGGCTGAAATTTCCCATTAGCACCATTATCTAGATATACACAGAGGAAACAAACTATCCAAAAATATAAATCTATACAGCACCTAGCAGCCAGGAAAAAATAAAACAGCTTCCGTGCTGGGTTAAAAAAAAAAATTCAAATCATTCCCCATCTGTCAGTCATCTGCATCAGGGTCAGGTCTATATGCAGCATGCTCACTGTTCAGGGTCTACATATGCGGCTCCCAGTGTCAGCCAGATGCATGGCACACATCACATGCTGCATATGGAAAAGAATGCAAGATTAATGTGTCAGATATCCGGACACTGGCGGACTCAGCTGCTGCATCAGTGACGTCCCTAAGCAGGCTTCACAGCTGAGCACAACATGTATCAGATCTCATACACAAAATATACAACTCTACGCACAAACTCAGCAACAACTTTGAATCTCTGATCTCTCACATAAAACATCTGGTCTCCATTTGAATGATTTCAGGGCTTCAACTTCAGCGAAGAAGGAGCTGTTTTGTAATGCATGTGGTTTTCCCACATAAGGCGCTATCGTGGTCACTTTACTGCACCTGGCGGTACACTTGGGCAACTGCACAGATGATTGACGTTCACTTCTGATGCAATGCTCTCAGGACCATTGAGAGAACCAAGGCAGCAAAAACTGACCTTGAAATTATTAACTTAAATTTATCCCAGAGGAGCTTAAAAATTAAACATTGTCCACATTGTGTAACACACCGCATGTAGTGTTGAAAGAAGCAATGCCCCCCCCCCTTTTTTTTTTAAAAGAAAACAATTTGCGGTAAATATTTCGATCCCCTTTACATCATTAAAATGATGTAAAGGGGTAAATATTTTGTACATTTAACAAAAAATTTTAATGTATGCTTTCTGTGATATTACTTGGAAAACAAAGTTCAGCTTGACTGAATAATGCTGGGCGGCACATATCTTGTCATTGAGAGAGATAGATGCATTTTAAGGGGTCCAAGTAAATATGTGTAAACATTTTCGATGCTGTTACATAGTTGCTTGGGTTTGGGTTTATTTAGAGCCAGGTACTCATATAAGCAAGTAAAGAAATGGGAGATAAATGGGATCTATAATATCAAAGAGTGTGGCAGGAAAAGCATACACATTAATGTTACCCTACAAGAAATACTGTTATTATAGCTAAGCAAAAAGCTACTCTCAAACAACCATAAACATTAGAATAAAATAATTAAACTGCATTACACTATTTTTATTAAATAGAGAAAACATGCTTAAAGTTGTCTTATGAGCACAATAATATCTTAACAACGTAAATTGTTTGGGGGAAAAAAATCGAATATTTTTTCATTCATTTCACAAAAGTGTTGAACTACTCATCAGCGCCCCCCTGCGTTATCACCAGCCCACTGTCATTTCTAACTCTTAAAAGAACCGTAATATAAAAATTAACTAATACAGAAATGTTTTTAATGCATGTGCTGTAATTTAACGGCACTTGTTACACAGGGTTTTTTTGTTTGTTTACTACCAACACCTTCAACTATGAATGCAACTTCGTCACATTTTAATTTTTAATCGACTACATGCACACGTGGAGTCATTTAAGATATTTTAGGATAAACAGGATCGACATGAAAAAAATCAAATTAACAGCCTGCCACATTCATAAAGTTTTTTCTTCTTCGTTTCTCTTCAAATGTCCCTCTGATCAGTGCACATTGTAATTTGTGCCATAACGATAAATTATTTTTTTCTACAAATTAAAAAAAAAAATTCCACAATAACAGGATGAGTTCAGCTCAGTCTCGGCTGTGGTTGACACTTTACTCCACCCTATTAAGCGGGCTAAGGTCTGACCTGAAGCGGACTACTGACCTGCCAGTCTCCGCTCTCTGACACCCTTCCAGAGTAAATCCCAGGCTTTGGATGTGGAGCTCCGCAGCTGCTCGCTGAAAGACCGCCGAAGCTTCAATTTCGCTGACTTTCTCTTGGAATTCATCTCAAATCCTCCACTTGGACATAATAATAAAATCCTCTCGGTCTCTCACAAACCCGACACAAAATCACCTTTTTCTTCCCCCGGTTTCAAGTTCTCTTTTATACCAGCGGCAAACCTGCCTCCGGTGCCCGGTCTTCAAACGAAGTTGTCACCATGTTGAGGGGAGATAAATCTATCGGTCCCAGTGAGAAACGGAAACCAGCAGCACAAGCAAAAGTAAGAAAGTGACAGTAAGTGCGGCTTTCTCACTTCTCACCAGATGTGTTTGTGTGTGTGCGCACGTGTGTCTGCGCACAGCCTTGTCTACAGGCATGACGCCTTCACATACGGCGGGAAACATGGGAACTGTCAGTAGAGCAGATATGATCTGTGCAACAAAAGGGTGAAGAAACTGGCTGGGAAAGAAGGAGGGGAGCTTGGAGGGCTGATGGGAACAACAGATGGTCACATTACATAATTTTAGAAGTCCTGTTTTGAATAAAAGGTATTTACGAGCTTATGCATTAAATGAATGTATAGCTAATAAATTTACTGGTTCAAAAATGTCACATTTTATGATTGAGCAAAAGACACATTTTTGCAGAGTTCCTGCAGATGCTCTGCACCCAAGAAACACAATAAGATAATGTTTGTTACAGGCTTTGCAAAAATCATGCGAGAAAGGTATAAAAAGCAGAACATACGAAATATATCTATTAAATACAGAGCAAAAGGTCTAATACATTGAAAATATATGAATTGCAATAGTTAAAGTAGTACACATGCTCCTTGCTTTAAATATTAGGTACTTTTTAACCCATGTCATAACATTATGCACATAGTTTGTGCAGCAACGATTTCTGGACTGCATTGTTTGCAACGCTGGCCGTCATGTGAGCAGTACAAGAAGCCAAGCAGTGTCTCCTCGGTAGGTTGCTAGTAACTACTTTGTGAATTGCTGGAATGTTAATAAACAGTAACCCCATCAATTTCTCTTTTCAATATTGGCTGAATTTTTTTCTCTCTAACTATCCGTATCTGCCAAGTAATTCCCGTTTAAATCGAGCGCTTATTAAAACATTTGTTGCTTTAAGTAACACTTGTTTTGAATTGCAACTAAAATTTTGCACAATGCTATGATGTTGGCTACAAAGTCACGTTTTAGATCAACAGCACTCCCACAATTGCATCCAATCCCTTTTCAAGCAGGGCGCAGAGGTGTACGTAGAGCACTTGAAGGCATCACGAACTGCAAACCACCCCCACCCTCACCACCCCACCCACCACCACAAATACACACCGTGGCTCTCAAATGACAGAATCCACAAGTGAGCAGTCACTTTCTCCAGTACTGTCACTGCATTATAATCCCAGATAACACAGACTAAAATAAATAAATGCAACATGAGAGAAATGCTCTATTACAGGTATTCTATGTGTGTTGTGATCAGTAATGACTTTACAATGATAATACTTGATACAATGTAAAAAATATTTAAACTATGGGCTTAGTTTGTGTGTGTGTGTGTGTGTGGGGGGGGGGTACTTTAGCAGTCAGTCAGTTCTTTCTTAGGTATGACTGACATACACTCAATGGCCACTTCATTAGGCACACCTTGCTAGTACCGGGTTGGACCTCCTTCTGCCTTCAGAACTACTTTAATTCTTTGTGGAATCGATTCAACGGGGTGCTGGAAGCATTCCTCTGAGATTTTGGTTCATGTTGGCATGATAGCATCACACACACGTTTGTTGCACATGCACGATGCAAATCTCCTGTTCCATCACATCCCAAGGGTGGATTAAGATCTGGTGACGGAGGAGGCCATTTGAGTACAGATTCAGCTTTGCAACATGGCACATTATCCTGCTGGAAGCATCCATCAGAAGATGGGTACACTGTGGTCATAAAGGGGTGGACATGGCATGTTAATGATCCTCACTTGGTACTAAGGTACTCAAAGTGTGCCAAGAAAATATTGTCCCCACACGCAGGATGGATCCATGTTTTTACCGTCTGAATGTCGCAGCAGAAATCAAGACCCATCAGACCAGGCGATGTTTTTCCAAACGTCTAGTGCCCAATTTTGAAGAGCTAATACAAACTGTAGCCTCAGTTTACTGCTCTTAGCTGACAGGACTGGAATGTCGGTTGGTATTCTGCGGCTGTCATCCATCTGCTTCAAGGTTTGGCGCGCTGTGCATTCAGAGATGCTCTTCTGCATACCTTGGTTGTAACAAGTGATTGGGCTACTCTTGCCTTCATAACAGATCGAAGTACTCTTGCCATCTGTCTCTGTCATGAGGATTTTTACCCTGAGATATGCCACTCACTGGATATTTTCTCTTTTTGGGTACATCCTCTGTAAACCCTACAGAAAGCTGTGTGGTAAAATCCCAGTAGATGAGCAGTTTCTGAAATACAGAGCAGCCCATCTGATACCAAGAGCCATGCCCTTCTTCCCCAGTCTGACGCTCAGTTTGAACTTCAGCAGGTCATCCTGACCATGCCTACGTGCCCGAGCGCACTGGGTTGCTGCCATGTGATTACCTGAGCTGATATTCGTGTTAATGAGCAACCGAACAAGTGTACCCAATGAAGTGGCATGTGAGCGTATGTGTCAGCTATTACGGGCCGTTCTCCCCAGGTAGGTTAGAGCAGGTCACCCACTCAACAAAAACATTTATTTTTCTTTTTACAAAAACATGCAACATAAAAGAACCTTCTGAAGAATAAACACAAAAAGCTTTTCTGAGCCGGCTGCTGCCACCGCACGGCCTCAGCACCAATAATCATTCTACCATGATTATTTCAGGAATTTCCTCCTATTATTGTACGCTCGCTCAGGCAGCGCACGACCTGAGAGCAGTATATCATATCAGCTGAATTCATTTCTCGGGCACCAGCTGGGATTACGGTTGTAACAGGTTTAAATCCGCTCTGAGCACACGGACCAACACTTTCTTAAACGAATAAACCTCTGCTGACCCCAGTTTGCCCTCTCAGTACGAATCTGATGTGACTTTGCTTCATTTAGTAAGGAAACAGACCGTTTTTCCACCGAGCAGGACAGGTGATTTAAACATTATAGCAAGGTCACACAGTGAGACATCTCAGCACCAAAGAGTGTGCAGCTGAGAATATTAACGAAGGGCTCAGTTTTCCATTTGTTCTGTCTGGGAGTGAAATTATGAAATGTTAGGGAGACTCAGAGACTGCACGTAGAGCTGCTCTGATCTTCTTTTATCTGACAGGACAACAACAACAACAACATCTACACGCTTCGCGTCTTATGGCACAAACATCAAAGGCTTTCTACGAGGCAAAAACCTCAAAATTTGCCCGTCCACGGTGAAGAAATTAAATATTTCAGTCTTTATCTGCACTTGTGTCTACAGGGATCTGTCACTGTTAAGCGACGGGAATGGAATTGATGTGAGAAAATCTGGATGCTTTTTTGGGTTCACCGCTGACCGCCTGAGATGAGCACGGTGCTATTTTCAGCCCCGCTGATTCACCTCGGGCTAATACGCAGCTTGGAGGACTAAAACACTTAAATAAAGAAGCTGTTTCATTTGATCCTGCGAATTCTTAGAAAGGATCAGAGGATCAGGGTCGGGCCGAGTCAAGCACTTTGTTTTCCACTGGTCACATGACCCAGGAAGCCCACAGAGAAAAGGCCCAGAATGTCAAAGGACAACACAATCTTTAATTTACCACAGCAGACTGTAGCAGACGCGGGCCGAAAACAGGACAGTGGAGACATGATCTCCACAATGCAAACAAGGCGTGAGGCTCGGCGACGTAGAAGGCAAGAACAGGCAGAGAGACAATACCATCGCTGTCATCCGAGAGCAAAGGTGATGGAGGAAGTGCGGCGGCTAGGTTTTGACCTCTTTTAATATGAATCACCAGAGAGGAAAAACCCACTTACTTTAAAAAGAAACCACTTGCACAGTAAAGACGAGCATTATCGAACTGAGGATCATTGTGGCTAGACAATGACTTAGCCTCTGGAGCGGTCCACGGCAGCAGAAGTAATAGCAGATGCAAAGAGAGGAAACATCAGTCAGCTTGAGAATGTTTTCCCTTTGCTGACTCACCCACTTGTTTATTTTGGCCAGGCAGCTTTTAGAAAGAATCCGTTTTCACGTTTTCCCTGAAAAAGTGCTGCACTTTCTGGACTTTTTTTTTTTTGTGTGTGTGTGTGTGTGTTCACTTTCTCTGCCCTTCTTTCACAAACACATACAGATTAACACACTGATATTTACTTGTGCGCTAGATATGTGCATTCCAGGGTTTGAGCGTTGTCTGTGCCCGTGTCTGGTGACTGATGTGGAATGTTGTCCCATAGCTGCAGTGGGAAAATCCCAGATGTGAGGAAGCTGATTTCTCCTCCGTGAATGGGTCGCGTTATTGGCCAGGAGGGTCTTACACCAGGCCCCCTCGACATGTCTGTGAGATTGCACTTCCCAGCCTAATGGAAACAAGGCACAGGGAGTGGGGAGATCTCTCCTCCACCTCCATCCCTGCCCCTGAGGGCTCGTCTCAGGCATGTGCTATAAATTTCCTGACCATATATTCCCAAGCCGAGTTCATTTTTCCAGCAGAGCCACACATGTGGTGTATATCTGGGTTTAGATTATGCGGTTGGGGAAGGAGGGGCCGACTTTGGTCCCAATCCATTAAAGTGGCCACTAATTCTGTTTTCTTAGAGGGCCGTCTGTTGCATCGTAATGGTTTCTTCCTTTAGTTAACGTTCTTTTTAAAAGCCATTAAATCCAAAATAGATGATCATTTATTTTTAATCCTTTAACAGATGAACTGCAGATTTCTCATGTTTATTCATATCTGTTATTGCTACAGCGTGTTACGTAACTTTACATCCTGAATTAAACTACGAGGGAAGTAAAAATCAAAAAGACATAAAATTATTCCCCCGCGCCACGAAGCTTCTGTAGATGTGCGAGTCCACAGGGGTCAAAGTTTGTATAAGCAGGCTTGAAGAATTTAAAACTGGCACGACAAGCGTACGTGGCTATTGTTTAATTGAATGACAAAGCATGTAATGCTGTCAGGTCTGAATCTCTTAAGGCTGCGCTGCCCACAAAAATCCATGGGAACACATTTACGCAGCTCTGCGGCACCTGGTTTCTATTAGAGCAACGACCATTTAATCACCGAGGTACACTTCTTTCTCAATAAGTGCTTCTCAGTAACAGCTGATGTAAACTGTTTATTAGATTGTGCTCCACGGCACCTTCGAAGCAATCATCAGCGTGCAGCTGACAGGATTACTTTTGAGAAATGTTCTTATTCTCATCAAATCCCACCATTCTGTCAAAGTCACCGGCACCTCAAATTTACCCACAAGCCGTCCTTCGACGTCTGCGCTGTGATGCAACCAGCTAAGGAGACTCATGACGGATTCAAGAGACGTAAAGGGTTAAATGTTGTGAGCAGCAGTATTTTAACCCACCAATCTTTTCCTGAACCCAGCCAAGAGAAAGCAAAATTTAAAAAGGAATGAAGCTGAAATGAATAAAAAGGTGAGAAAGTTGCCACAAACTAACCAAAGATACAATAAAGATTCTCTCACTGGTCCTTTATCACCGCTTGCTGCTGCGGCTGCTGCGTTAAGGCACCAACACAAAGGGACACGTTTTCTGAGGCACCGTACGGGAGACCAATATTTGACACTACTGGATCAGAACTTTTTGGTTGTTCTTCAGCAGAGCATCAGTCCTCACGACACAAACTGAAACAGGAAGTTGGTGTTTATAGTCGAGGATAAGCATTTTCCAAGAAGCCAGAAGTAAAAGGCCGATAGAGACCAAAGAAAAAAAATGACAGCTGCTTAAAATTGAAGCCACAGTAAGTGCTCGTGCTCTCCTCTCCCGTGACAAATGCCAAATAAGACATCAAAAGTCATTTGAAGTTGTTACAGTTTTGCCTCCGGAGATCTGAAGCTGCTACTTATGATTAGTAAACCACATAGTAACTCTCAACCTGTGTGTTAACACTTTAGGAATTCCTAGACCACATGTTTACAAAGCAAAGTCAGGTTAACGGCACAGGAAAAAAAATAAGCTTAATTTGATCTAAACTTACACTTTTATTATCTCCCTCCCTCAAAAACGGGCAAATTAAGGATACGTTTTCTTAACGAAGCATGTGCAGACTCAATATACTCGCCTGTTGCCAAAGATTCTGCTCGGCCCATCAACCACGATAAGCTGGAAGTACAGTGCAGGTATTGTTTTCACGCTGAGACACAAACAAGTCCTGCTGGGTCCTTAAGTTTTAAAGCCGCTGATACAGAGTGCAGAGAGGATGCAGGAAGTCTGCTCTGCTCCAGCCTGCTGTTGCTCTTTGATTACCGAGCCAAATTGTTTAATCAGGTTTGAAACCACAAGAAAGCTGCAGTGCTACACTGCCCCAGCACAGAGCTTCTTTTAAGACCGTGCTGCTTTTTTGTTATCTGGATACAGGTGGAAGTGCACACAGCTATGTAAATCTCCAGTAGCATGGGTGCCCGCAGCCTTGCTTCAGTGCAAAAACACACAGCATTGGATGTGAGCTGTGCCACGCGATTGGCCAACCTGAGGATGCGGAGACAAGGGCTGGAGGCCCAGCGGAGGAGCAGACTTTTTGCCTCCCTGCAACATCTGGAATCTCGGCGGTTTATGTGGGAAATTTGGGAGGCCACTGCGAGAGCCAATGAAGTTATTGTATCTAAACTGGCCCTGAGGAAATGTTCTTGGCTTGGAAGCTGAGTGTGTGCGTGCTCGCAGGAACACCGAGGTACAAAGTGGAGCAGCAGATTCGATAAAGCTCTGGATGAGGAAGAAGTTATTGTTTGGATTCATTTCTAGTAGAGTGGTAAACATTTACGCACAAAAGGAGATACAAGGACATGAGCCGCTTGTCTGTTTAGTCACCAACATCCTGGTGTGGGCCCCTGAAGTGGTGTGGCTTTTCCTGGCTCATTACTTCCTAAATCTTCTTTCTGCCTTTCTTCTCAGTTGGCAGCTGAGTGCTGGACCAACCTGGTAGCTTTTGTGTTGCTTCACACACACACACACACACACACAGACATGCATGCACACACACAGTGTCTGCCCTTGTGAAACTGGCCTGCGTCCTGACATGGCTGCCCATGTCGCCTTCCACTTATTTTACAAAACCCAGGCCTGAATTTCCTCAACGCACGCACCAACACACACACACACAAAGCTCTCTCACCTTGGTCCTTTTGAGGAAGTTGATCCCTAAAGGATTTATTGGCTGCTTTTTTCTCTAATTGGCAGCGTGGGTGCAACTGGGAATGAGAACAATAAACCCGTTTCCGCTCATTGAAGGACACAAACTCGGGAGATAGTTTCTGTTCAAACAGCCCTGCGAACACGCACAATGCACAATGGCGGGATCAAACCAGATGATTTACACTCGACAATAAATTGTGCCTCGTGATCATGGAACTTGTAGAACGCGATGATCTCACTCAGTGTGAGGGCCTTGAAGGCATTATTAAATGATATTATGTGCTATTGTATATATGATTGCTAAAATAATTGCAATGAAAATGTTGAAACTGCAGTAAAAACTTTAAAAGATTTTAGACCTTGTTAACCACGCTGTTCTGTAATGTTTTCACAACCTTGACAAATTACTGTATACACAAAGAAAAGTCCAGAAATACTACAACCCCCCCCCCCCCACGCCCACCCCACGCCCACCCTCGCTCTCCCTGTGAAACTGCCAAGCTGGCCTCTGCACTCAGGAAACCGCAAGTCGTTTTCCATCTTTCCATGTGTGGAATTTTTCATGCATTTGTCATGCCAGCAGGAGTCTTTATAGTCTGAGCTGCATCTATCTACTTATAAATTTAGAGCATGATGTCACTGATCTGGCACCTGTCGGGAAACAGGCAGAGGGGAGTGAAAATAATGGCACCTTTTCATGAAAATTAATTTTGCTGTAGGTTTAAATCAAAATGATTCACTAACTCCAGGTCCGTCCGTCAGAACCGGATAAGAAAAGCAGAAAAATTCAATCACTGTGGTGCAAAAAAAATTGTTATGTTGCTTTTTCTTTATTATACCAAAGCCACCACACAGCTAGGGCTGAGTTAGTTAAGTTCAATGATGTCACTGTAAATCATAGCTCAGAATTTTCCTCACAAACAAGCAAGGGGGATAGAGGTAGCACAGCCACATTTTTACCATTCCTCTCCACTCTGAGACGTTAGGTATAAATAGAGTTAGAGAAACATAAAAGAGGGAGTGTCGTGGTCCCCGAGCTCTCCTGATTGGCTTGCTTTTGTTTTGTTTTGCTTCCATGTATTTTGCCATTTCCTACGTGGTGTGGGTGTTTAGTGTGGGTGTGTCGAGGGATTGTTTACCTGTGTGCCGAGGCGGGTCTCCTGCCTGGTCGCCCCACACGCTGGTTCGTGACTCACCTGCTGCTGGCTGCTCATCACTCACCTGTTTCTCATGTGTGCTAATGAAGTGGGTACTTAAGCTGAAGGAAACGCTCACTCGTCACCAGGTCGTTGCATCAGCCGGGGAGTCCTGTCGGCTCCTGTTTAGCGCTGTCTTCCAGACGCCGGTAAACGACGTCCTCCGGGATTTGATTTGTTTTCGTTTGCCTTGATGACGTTTTGATCTTTTCAAAGAACGTCACGGAACACCAAGAACATGTTCGTCAAGTCCTGCAAAGGCTACGGGAGAATCTGTTCGTCAAAGGGGAGTCAATAAAGTTCCTTTCTGGGATACATCATTGACTGGGACAGCATCCCGGTGGATCCAGTCAAGGTTAAAGCAGTCATCAATTGGCCAGCTCCCTCAGATCGTAAACAGTTGCAAATTATTTTTGGATTTGCTCATTTTTATCTCCGCTTCATCAGAAACTACAGCTGTGGTGTCTCTCCACTAACTGCCCTAACCTCTCCCAAGATCCCTTTTCTTTGGAACTCCACAGCTAAAGAAACCTTCGGCCATCTGAAACGCCTGTTCAGCCCTGTGAACCATCTCTATGTCCTGTCATCTGTTTGCACCAAGATGTTACACTAGACTCACACAACAAGATTCATCTGTGACCCCGGGGTTTAGGACTCTGGGGTCCTTCATAAACTGCTTTGGTGGGACTCTTTGACCTGGGATGTCTGAGAATATATAGGTGCTTGCACCACCTGCGCCCGGAACAAAGTATCCTCTACCCCATTAGCTGGACTGCTCAGACATGTTTGCCCATGGTCCCACCTCTCCATCAACTTCATCACTGGGCTGCCATCCCCCTCGGGCAATACCGCAATCCACTGCAAAGCTGCTCATCTTATTGGGTTATACAAGCTACTCACCACTCTCGAAATGGTCCAGCTAAGATCATGTCTTCCGGCTTCATGGCATTCCCCCAGGACATCGTCTCACGTCTGGAAGGAGTTTTTGCACGTCCCTCGGCACTCAGGTCAGTTTGTCCTCTGGTTTTCATCCGCAGACCAACGGCCAGATGGTGCGACTGAACCAGAAACTGGAGGCTCCTCTCTGGTGTGTGACTTCCGCCAACCAGACTACATAGAGCTCACACCTGGCCTGGGTGGAGTATGCTCATAACTCCATGACCTCCTCTGCTGTGGGGTTGTCCCCCTTCAAAGCCAGTCATGGTTATCAGCCACTGCTGTTTCCATCCCAAGAGGCAGAGCTAAGCGTTCCTTCAGTTCATCATTTTCAACGCTGTAGGTGTTTTTTGGAGGTCCGCCCGAGCAGCCCTCCTCCGGACCACCAAGCGGAACAACCAAAAGTTAAAGGTTGAGATGTTTGGACATGTGCAGAGGTGCACATGTCCAATATCAACATCCTCTCAACAAAGTCATTTTTCAGAAAACACACAAAAAAAAACTGAACCAAATATTGAAAAAATGATTTAGGCAAAAAAAAAAAATTTTTGTCAGCAAATGATTCAGGACATTATTTTAGGAAGGTGACGATATGGAAAGGAGACGAGGAAGACCACAAACATGCAGAGGGAGAAGGCTGGTGTGGCAGAAGAGGATAAAAATTTGTTTGAAGATCTGAACATCCAAACCAGGAAAGGGGCAAATGTGTTTTCACACACTGTAGCTATAAAAGTATTCATGCTCATTTCTTTTTTTTTTTCAGAGGCTCCACGATCCCCCGTGGATGTCCACATAACTTTGGCTGTATTTGTACTGGATTTTATTTATGCGCTACAATAACAATTTAAGGTGAACAGGATAGTGCAGATGACTCGAGTTCCTTGAAACTGACCCATTCCTTGTTGTTCCCCAGGGAACAATGTGACACTTAGCTAAATTTGGGCCTTTGTTATGAAAAGAGTATGAGGTCAGACCATAGCAAAGAATAACAACAGAGTAATTACCCCTCCTTACAGCTTAAAACATACATCTGATTTCAATATTAACCCCCACCAGCTCACGCTGCTTGTATATGTTCTGATTAGAACTGCGTAGGTGTCAGGCTACGTCATCTACTCCTCACATGTTTCCATGATGCTCTTGTGATGTGTATATTACAGCCTCTAACTGGCCTCCAGAGAGAGAAACGGAGAAGGACTGCAGCTGTCTGAGGTCACAGTCAGTCTCCAGCAGACGGCTGTGACCCTGGGTGACACTGAGGAAGAACAGCTGAGGAATATGCAGGAGTCTAAAAAACAGCAACCCTGCTTTATTGCATTAGTAGCCGTGGACATTATATAATACCCACCGGTGCACCGTCTATAGCTGGACTGGTGATTTATAATAGCAGTGTATACACACGGCTCAACAGAGGAGTCATTTCACAGTGAGCAGGATTCTCATGTTGGCCAGTTTCACTGTGGGAATCATGAGTAAGGCTGGTAAATGGTTCTAGCTCTACTGTGCAATTAATCCCAATCATCAGGGCCTGATTAAACTTGCCTTTGTGCCAAGGGGGAACTGTCCAGGGAAGTCAACATTGCCATATTAGTTTTACGCTGTTAATAATGGACTAGAGAAAACATCTGTGATGATGTTTCATATAAATAAATAAAACTTTTACAGTGTGATCAAAAACACCCGGGCCCTGTTACACAAAGCGAGCGACTGGCTCTGTTACCGTGGATTTTACAGTCCCGCTGCAATTCAGCCGCAATCATCAGAACCATGAGCGAATTACTTCATAGGAAGAAGGATGTAACTATGACATGCTTTCAGAAAAAATGGTTAAAGGGAAAATTTATATATATATATATATGCAAGCATTTATGCAAGACAGATTTAATCTACCATCTATACATGTCATTCTCTTTGTCAAGCCATGTGAGCATGAGCGGTTGGCTTGGCGTGAGCCCTGTGAATGGGCCACTGTCAGCTGGGATAGGCTCCAGCTCCCCTGCAAACCTAGCTGCACGAGCAGTTATTGAAAACAGACTGATGGATAGAGGTTGGTCATTTCCTCGATAAAGAAATTTCCTGTTAAGGTTGATACATTCCTCTCTTGTAGACCAATAGAATCTCTGCAATTCAGTGAGCAGAGACTCTTCTCAAACTTGTGCTTCACTGCTTATACTCAGAGTCATATGAAAACTTTATTTTTCACAAGACTTTGTGCAGTTTTGTGAGAAACTACACACCCCATGATTTAGTAGCTTGTAGAAGTACCTTTAGCAGCAAGAACTCGATGTAATCATTTTATGTCTGACTTTATCAGTCTCACACATCACTGTGGGGGAATTCTTCTTTACAACATTGTTTCAGTTCATTGAGGTTTGCATGCATTCATTTATGCACAGCCCTCCTAAGGTCCTGCCACAATATTTCAATCAGGTAGAGGTCTGGACTTTGACTGGGCCATTGCAGCGCCTTGTATCTTTTCTTTTTCAGCCATTCTGTTGTAGATCTGCTGCGTTTGGGGTCACTGTCCTGCTGCATGAGCTTTGGCCAAGTTTTAGCTGTCAGACAGACGGCCTCACATCTGACTCCAGAATATTTTGGTTCACAGAGGAGTTCGCGGCCGACTAAATGACTGCAACGTGCCCACGTTCTGCAGCTGCAAAACAAACATAAATCATCACCCCACCACCACTGTGCCTCATACCTGGTATGAGGTGTTCGTGCTGACGTGCTGTGCATTTTGGCCCAACATTTCCACTTTGGTCATGTCTGTCCAAAAGATGTAGAAAGTTCCAAAGTTCCAGAAATCCTGTAGTTTGTTCAGAGGCAACTTTACAAACCTAAGCCGCGCTGCCATGCGTGCGCCCACTCCTGGGAAGGTTGTGACGTTGTGATAACACACACACCTAAATTCTGCAGCAGACTGCCAGAACGTCTGCTTTTATAGAGGTGCTCACACTTGCTGACGATCAGTTAATCGAGTGCATTTGATTAGCAGCACATTGCTGCAACTCATTATTTTAATTCCCGTGGAATCAGTAAGGATGTACTTTTCCTCCCTCCTTTGTTTCCCCTTTGTTTTTCTCATAATCAGCAGCAAGAGATTTCCACATTGAAAGTAGATTAGCATATTTATTCAGAGAGAGGATCTGTGTACATGAGCGTTTCAGAGGGAAGCCTCAGCCTGACAGTTCTGGGCCACAGTGTGCTTTTTAAGCCACATTTGTGTGATTTTCTCTCAAACTGCTGTTTGAGTAACAAGATGTTTATCATAACGCAAAAGACCACTTACTTATGCGAGTTTAAAGTCGCAGAGTTTCTTGGAGCCTTTTGCCGTTTCTGCTTTTCTAAACTCTCCACTGAAAATAAATAATTTTTTTTTTAGTCAAGACAGACAGAGGCAGCTTCACTTTATTTATCTGTCCTGTATCTCTGGCAGAAATCTGGCTGGATGCGCAGCTCTCAGCTCTCAGCGTCACTGAAGATTCATTAAATCTGTGATTAATATCAGTCAGGCAGCAGTGTTTTGAGGATGAACACAGTTGCCTCCTTTCACCAGAGGAAGCCATTCATTTCCACACTGCAATTTAACACACCAGAGGGATTAGATTTCCATACAAATTACCCTCTGTGAGAGGGAATTAGGTACTTTTTGCTCATCATCTATGCAAGGCTTAAAAATGTTCTATAAAAGTTGAGCAATACTTTCAGAAAATAAACATTTCTAAGTCAGTATTAACTTTTTCCCCCCTCCATAGCCCAAATCTCCTCTGAGTGTTTCCATGTGTGGTTTTGAATGAAGCTCTGGGTATTGTTTTTTTTTTTTTTTCCCCCAATCAGGAAAAAAACTAAACCACAAGTCAAGAAGGTTAGAAGGTCGTGTTTTTCCAGAAATTACTTACAACATGATCTTAAATAAACAACAACAAGCCGGGAGAACCGTTTCTGTTTTAAAATCTCTGCTTTCTGCTCATTTCTAACTGATAAACATGAAGTTCGATGTTCTGCAGAATCCGATAAGAGCTGTGCTATCTGGAAACGACACACTGACCACCAGGTTGACTAAACAACCATTTTTTCCACACTTTTGTTAATAGAAATCAATTTAAAAAAAATATTACAATAACATAATTTACAGAAACCAAACATGCGATGTATCATCCTGCTTTCTCACTTTCTCATTCATGATTTGCAATTTTGGAAATGCAGCCAGAAAATGAGGCTCTCCTGGACAGTGTCAGTGTAATGAGGTGGACAGTGCTGTTACAGTCTATACAGAGAACCATCTGGCCTTCTCATATTCACGTGTTAAAAGAGGTTCCTGCAGCCCAGCTGCAGTATGCAACCAGGGAAAATCACACCTAATGAGTCTGAATATCTGGTACGTTTGTCTTGTTAAGGAGGTCATCATTCTCCGAAGCATTTCATCGCAAGATTCAGGTTGACACCATTTGTAGATTTCATCTGCTTTTTGATTAAATAAAGTCGATGGGGACATTAGTCTGTGGTCTGATTTATTTCAGCCAAAATATCCAACTTTAATTTTATGGAAACTTTTCATCAGAAATTATTTGATGGGAATCTCGTCCCGGTGCTTCCAAGAATCAGTCAGAGCACATATCTCATTCACACCAGCAGTCCGCACATCAGTTAACTGCTTCATAAAAGTGACATGGAATTTTTCCAGACCATAATGTCCACTTGTGTGGCACAATCGTGCACAACTGAGGTCATGTGAGAGTGCAACCTGAGTCTAAAACGGCATCTACCCAAATCCTGCAGCTGCCCCCCCAGGGCCTGCATCACACCAGGCCAAATATTTCCTCACAGCAAAACAGAAACAATGATCTGGCATGTTGCCTAATTTTAACCGCCGTGTGACCAATGTATAAAAGGCCTGTAAAACAAGAGTCTGTGCATTTGGACATTCTTGAGACCCAGTTGGGAGGGAGCTGCCACCTGTGGCCATCAGTCTTATTGTCTGAAGCCTGAGGAATGTCACCATGTGAGCCAGAGGACAATGCAGCATCAGAGCGCACAGAGATTTTTTAGAACATGCCACACAAGACAGCACGACTTCAATGATGGCACACTGGCTGTGGACCAAGATTACACTTTATGATCCAGGCATAAAGTTTCAAGGCATCAAAATTTAAAGTTTCATGGTTTTATGCCTTTAAATTCTTTGCGTGTCTAAAAGAACATTCTACTCGGTGCCAGTGTCGAATCCTTTTCGTACAGCGTTTGTGATGGTAGTTTCGCTGCACAGGGAGCAGAAATTGATATACTGTATAGATCTGATTCCCCTCCAACTACAAATCACGGTGCAATAAATGAGTTCACATGAGCAAAAACAGGACGCTGCAACGGTCAAGTCAGTGCCAAGTCTGCACTGACTTGACAATTCCACTCAGGTCCATTATACCTGGGGGGTATAATAAGTCAGAAGAATCTGTTTTGTGAGCTCCTGTACTCATTTTTCTTTGTGTACAGGCCGACACTATAAAGCTAGTATAAAAAGGTAGAGTGAATATAATTAACATCATCACCTTAAATTGATACCCTTGAGGTAACCTTGTAACAACACCCTCGATGTAACCAGTCCAACATAGTGCATCACTGTAAATATTATCACAATACTACACAACATTGTCCTGTCTTCCTTACATCTTTCTCCATCTGTCAGTGTTGCATGTTAACATTTTTTCTCGGGGAAATACAGAAACTCTACATTTAGCTCAGACACATTTTGTGATATACTATAACTGCATTGCTTCTATTTGTTGTTACTCTAAAAAGCGTCACTCCTTTTACACTCACTCTTCTTCTGCAGCTAGCTAGGTGCCGAAGTACCGCAACTTTAGAGCTGCACCATGAATGCATCACAGGGATGAGAAGGGAAAAGGATATGTTGAAGGTGTAAGTGGACCGTGGGATGTCATTATTTTATTACTGAGCAAGTATCTCCATCACTGGGAGTAACTTCAGGCAAAAATTCAATAGTAATGTGCATTAACCTGCCTATCAGATTTAATTCCTCAATAACCCCGGCTCATAGCTATATAAATACCATTACTTTCATTGTAATACTGACTAAATATGCAGGTGCAAGCAATGTTTATTGAGCTTTCTAATATGCATGTATTCCCCACTGCTTTCAGATATGCCCAGCCATTTTCTCTACCAGCTTTTTATGGTCACACGCTCTCCCAGCATGCATCTCTGTGTGGACGAGTAGCCACTAACAAGACAGAAGCAAAGACAAACAGTTTCAACTCTCCAACATGACATGCGTGTTTGTGGACGTTCAATCAACACTGAGGATCAGAGATCCAAACTCTTATGTGAGGTGATCGTGTTAACGTTGAGAAACGCGCTCTGCATCTAAAAACTCCTGAAAAAACAAAACAAAAAAGAACTAAAATACAGAAAAAGAAATATTTTCTTACCTGCACCTGCTGCATTGGTCACCTTAGTGAACATCTGCAAGACAGAAAACATTAAAATATTGTCACCATGGCAGCTCCTGCATTGGCAGCCGTGTACAGCGATCCACATTTTTTTGCTATGAAAACCCTTCAGAAACACCCAGAATAGTCTTCCTGCATTTCTGACTATTAACTTATAATTTAATCCTTTTAAAATGAGATGTGGTTGGACACTCATCAGCCTGCTGTTCCCAAAAAGGCCAAAGAAAAACTACCAGTTACTGAATCATTTCTTTGGAATACAGTAAGTATTGGAAAATGTGTGGAAATGAAGCAAAATAAAGCAGAACAGCATATTCTTTAGGACTTTTTTATTAATGGTTATTTTTTAAGTTAATAAAACACTACTACTGACTATAAAGGCCGAGGGACTGAAAAATGTTCCTGCTCTGGATTTGACGGGATCTCTCTCTTCCATTTCCCTTTGGTGGGCCACTGGTTTGATTTATGCTCGTTCGCCTGCCCTGTTTCCACGTTTCTTCATGGCACACACAAAATGCTGTATATAGTCCCAAGATGTCTTTTTGTAAAACTGCTGAGCCTCCATCACAACTGTCCATATGGAAGCAGCCCACAGGGCACTATTTGGATTTTCTATCAACATATTAGCAAGGATTTGTTGCATTTTACCTCTAGTCTGGATGAGCGACCTACTAAATGTGGTGTCCACTGTCATTTACACTTTAAGGCAATATGGCAAATGAGGTCAAAGGACAGCAGGCAGTCAGCAGTACATTTTTTATTTATAAGTAAACAGAAAATAAGGGAGCAATGTCTAACAAGTTTCTGGAAGGTGGAGGGGGAATTACCGAGGGTTAGCAGACTCAACCGCTCAGTTGCCCCCAGGCACAAAAATCCAACTCTCTTTGAGAACCAAATTCAAAAACAAGTCATGAAAGCATGACTCATACCCTTGTGCGTATATTTTTATCTCTGTTTAAACACAGACAAGTTGAGTGGGGCCTCTTCAAACTATGAGGTATAGCCACTGATGTATCCCTCATTACTGACTGTGAGATTTGGCACAGTCTGGCAGAATTTCATCACATATCCAAACACTAAAAAGAGTGTTTTAATGTACAGACATGAAGAGAGAGTCCTTATCTTTGTACTGGCAAGACATTTTCTGTAAATGCGGCCCTGATAAGTTAGTCTCAGTGGACCAGCTTCAGACCCAGTTTCAGAAATGAACACTCCAAAAACCAGATGCTGAGCCCCAGAGGAGATGTACCAATTTGACGAGGTTTCAAAGACATGAGCGCATCAATCATTCTCTCTGTCTCCAAAGCCGAGGAAAAGTATTTCATCCTGAGTTATCTTGAGATCTGGCCCACTTGAAACACGCATCGCCCAATTCAGGCCAATCGCAAACACACGTCAAAGGTTACAGGTCAGAAAATATGACATCCTATAAAAGAGAAGAAGCACAGAGTCCCTTTTCATGGCTGTTGTCAGAGGGAAAACTTCCCTTCGCTTGCACCGACAAGGATGTTTATATGGACGGACAAGCCTGTGTGGTTGAATGATAGATGCTGTCTCAACACACATGACAAGTCAACAGGGCAGTTAGGGGAGCAGTCAGTCTGAATGAAAGATCAGCATGTCCTCTGTCTGCCCATCTCTGTCAACAGCAATTAAAGCAGGAGACCTCAACCCAAATACGTCCCTATTCACCAATCACAGAAAAGAGCTGGCCTCAAACAAACCTGTGCGGAACAGCAAGGTAAAGACAGCTACTACAAACACGAGTAGTATAGGTACTTTTTAGGGTATACATTTGTAGTCAGAAGCTTACATGAACTCATTATGGGCATGAATGTTATGGTAATTTTGGGCATTTTAATGATTCCTTTGAACTGTTGTTTTTCCAAGGGTGGAACGATTGTACAGAATACATTTTTAAAGACTTTAAAAAAACAAGAATTGGGTGCACAAGTTTGAATTTACTTTGGATTTTTTTTCGCAACCACGCAGGGTCAAAAGAATACGTACAGGCTCAAATATATACACACACTCACGTAAGTCTTTTGATTAGTGGTGCTGAAGGTTCTACAATGTCTTTTATCTTTACAAGGCCAAGGCTTATTATCACGATTGACTACAGCTGGCAGTTTCTCATAGCCAGCATAAAAGTGATTTCTTCGATACCACTCACTGGATTGACCAATACTCATAACAATGGGGAAGTCCAAGGAACTCAGTGAAGATCTAAGAAGGAGATTTGATGACATCAAGCTGTATGCCAGGAGACATTGATTCACTGATCCACACACGGATCTACAGCAATGACATTGGAATGTCATTCGGACTGGAGAAGTGTAGTTGGATGGTAACAAAGAGAAGGAAGGTAGTCAGAACTGAGTGGATTGCACTAACAGAAGACAACACTGCAGATATTGAAGACAGCTACAAGTACCTTGAAATCCCACAGGCAAATGGGAACCATGAAGAGGCCGCTAGGAATGCTGCAACCTCCAAGTACCTGCAGACAGTAAGGCAAGTCCTAAGGAGTCAGCTGAATGCCAGTTGTCAGATACCCTGCTGGGATAATAAGCTGGCCAAAGGAGGAAATAGAAGCAACTGATGTTAAGACGAGAAAGCTCCTCACCATGCATGGAGGGTTTTGCCCCAAATCAAGCACCCTGAGAATGTATGCTAAACAGATGGAAGGAGGCCGAGCACTGGTGAGTGTCAGGACCACTGTTCTGGATGAAACAACAAAGATCAGGAAGATGGCCACAAAGGATCAGGTGCTTAGTGAGTACCTCAGGCAGCAAAAGCCCAAGAAAGAAGAGGAGGAAGAACAGGAACCACCATGGAAGAACAGGCCTCTGCACAGCATGTACCACCGGCAGATCGAAGACGTCGCTGATATAGAAAAATCCTACCAATGGCTGGACAAAGCTGGACTGACAGACAGCACAGAGGCACTAATCATGGCAGCACAGGAACAAGCTCTGAGCACAAGATTGATAGATGCTGGGGTCTACCACACAAGGCAAGACCCCAGGTGCAGGCTGTGCAGAGAATCACTTGAGACAATCCAGCACATAACAGCGGGGTGCAAGATGCTAGCAGGCAGGGCATACATGGAGCGCCATAACCAAGTGGCTGGTGTATTATACAGGAACATCTGTGCCGAGTATGACCTAAGTCCCAAGGTCAAAATGGGATACGCCCCCAAGAGTGGTTGAGAATAGCAGAGCTAAGATCCTGTGGGACTTCCAGATACAGACAGACAAACTTGCGATGGCTAACCAACTGGACATTGTAGTGGTGGTCAACAAGAGGAAGAAAACCATAGTGAGAGACGTTGCAATACCAAGTGATGGCAACATCAGGAAGAAAGAACACGAAAAGCTCCAAAAATACCAAGGGCTCAGAGAGAAGCTGGAAATGTGGATGTGGAAGGTGAAGGTAACAGTGGTCCCCGTGGTAATCGGAACACTCGGGGCAGTGACCCCCAAAGTGGGAGAATGGCTCCAACAGAGTCCAGATTGCGCTTAGAGCTTGTTCTCTGTGCAGAATAGCGCAGTCCTGGGAACAGCTAAGATATGGCGCAGGACCCTCAAGCTCCCAGGCCTCTGGTAGAGGACCCAAGCTTGGAGGACAAAGACCGCCCACATTTATATATATTTATATATATATATATATATATATATATAACATGCTCGTAGCTAGCTTGAGAAACCCTGTGTTGATTTATCGAGCTGATAACCACCGTCATGTGACCGCTTAACCTGATGTTAGGCTAAGTTAAGCCAGATCACTGAAAGATATTGCGCGTATTCTGAACTTGCGTCACAGTACATGTGCAAAACATCTTCTTGTTGCCATTGTGTAATTATAAGAATGAGCATCTCCCTCCAACGAGGCACAATCTTCATCCACATCCGAGACATTCCAGCTCGGATAAGGTACAGGCTGAGGACGATATGAACTGCATTCCACTGTTTAGAGATGTTACAGATGTGGGAGAGTCAAAGTTTGTCATCCAGGTGTCACAAACCTTTACCAGATGTTTCATAAAACATCTGTAAGTTAAGCTGCAATTACCAATTCCAACAGCACGTTACATCTCACACATTTAGCTAGTTTACTCTTTGACTCCAAGACTGTGCTTCCGACTTCATCACAATCTCACTCCCGCATGTCAGATATTTCATATGGACCTTAGAGCTCTTGTATAAGGGAGCCATGTGCAATGCTGCATGTCCTTTCATCTATTTCTGTAAACCGTTCGCTTTATTACATTGTGTGGCATTTGCAAAAATGTCCTCATTTACTTGCTCGTGGAGAGATAGCGTTACAGATATGGTGTGTAGTGACCTCTCGAACAGCCTAAACCATTTCATCACCGAAGAATAACATGAACTCATTATCCTTAGGGTTACTGCGCAGCCAAAACACCCCTGTCTGTAAAATATGTGAACATATGCAGCTGTTCTGACGCCACGTTTTAACCCACGCTGCCGTCATTTCCAAGAGGTACTCGTGGGTTTCACAGGATAGACAGGTGCCACCTATTCTGAGAACCAGTCTTATTTCATCTGAAGTGCGCAGAGACCGTGGACAAAATGATCCATTTTGTTTAGTGACAACAAAATCCAGGCTGTCAACTAATGTCATAATGTAAGAAGATGCCACAAAGTGATACTGAAAATGTGTATTTGGGGAATTTGACTGGATACTAATAGTTTTTTTTATGGTAATCTTTCACTTTCAGTGGTTGCTAAATACTCAAAGAAGTGAGTAATGCCTCTCTGAGAATGCTTGACTGACCTTAATTCAAATCCAAACCTTAAATATTTACAGATGTGTATACAGATGAACCTAGTACCTGGGCTGCTGGGGGTTCCCAAGATGCACAGTATTTTTTTCACTCACTTCTTTTTACTCTGTTTATACCCCACTCTGCATTAAATAATTAATTATTATTAATCTCTGGTTCTCTTCCAGAGTTTGTCTTTCGTCCTTACTCCCTCACCTCACCCCCAAACGGCAGATGACTGCCCCTCCCTGAGCCTGGTTCCTAACCCTAACCCTAACCCTTTCCTTCCCACTGTAACCAAGTGCTTGCTCATAGGGGGTCATTTGACTGTTGGGTTTTCTCTGTAATTATTGTCTTTACCTTACAATATAAAGCGCCTTGAGGCGACTGCTTGTTGTGATTTTGCGCTATATAAATAAAATTGAATTGAATTGAATGAAAAGCTGTGTAGATTGGAAATGAAAAAGATCAAAATCCCAATGATGACTTTATTTTTAAATGGATACACACTTTTGGAACTTTTTTTTGTCTACACACTTTAATATTAACAGCGCAGGTGAAAATTTGTTGATGCTTGAAGTCGCTGAATTTCAAGCTGCGGCCGCACAGTAAGCAATGTGCAGTGATGTGGCAACCACAGACCATAGAATCTCTTTGACATTCGGTGACTTCAAGCAACTACTGAAAAGAACAAAAAATAACACTGGCAATGCAAAGTGGGTGAGTGCTGAGATTAACTTCTCAACTTCAATAAAAGATTGGACTAAAAAAAAGAGCCCATGAACACTGACATGTGACCTAGGCAACAGGAGCCTCGAATGTCTGCAGGCAACAACCAACTTGCGGACATTCGCCATGTTGCCGTGCGGGGAACAGAGTCCACAGAAACTGAATGACATCTGCGACTTAAAGTGAGCCGATCCCAGCTGCCATTGGGCGAAAGTTGGGGTACGTGCTGGACAGGTCGCCAGTCTGTCGCAGGGCCAACACAGAGCGACAGACCTTATTTATTCATATATTTTGCGTATTTTGCACATAAATCGCGTATTTTTTTATTTTGCTTAAACCTAATTTTGATTTATTTGTTTGATTTTCAAGCCTGTCTGTTCCTGTCTAAGTGTAGTTTGTATTTGCACTATGCCACTCTGTACTGTAAATTTACTAATAAAGTTATTTTTAAGAAAAACTTCATTGACCATCTGTGTCACGAACGGCTGTGTGGCAGGCAGGATTAGGACCCCAGTGCAAGACGCGGGAAACGGGGACTGAACTGAAACTCAGCTTTATTGCTGGTACTTACAGGGAAAAATACACTAGATACTAACAGACTGGACTGGAGATAGAAATACACTAACTAGGAAACTAGGAAACAACATGGGAAAACACAGAGATGGGGAACATAGTGTGAGGGGAGCCAAAGACGAGGACACAGACAATATATACAAACATGAGGTAATCAGGGAGCGTGTCGACAGCAGGGGACAACAGGTGAACTGAGTCTAACTAACGAGACAAGGGAAGCAAAACTGAACACAAAGCACATGATACAAGGGACTGGCAAACAGGAAGCGGACATAGAAACAGAAATGCAGACTTGACACAACACAGGGAGGCGGGCACACTGAGAAATACAACAAACACAGTACACATGCATGAACACAACAACCTATCAACTCAAGGAGGGAACAAAAGGCACAGAGAACAGGAAACACAGTTGAATGGGTAGATAACTAACATGGGGAACCAAGAACCAGAACTAAACCAGAACCAAACCCTAGGAACATAAACATAAACCCTAGGAGCTACAATAAAAAGGCATTTCAAAACCCTGGGTCCTAGACACGGGGACCATGACACTCGGCGGTCTCTGGTTGCTCATCACTGCCGGCTACTTCCTGTGCGGACGCGCCATTAAAGCTGCGTCCACACTGGAGTTCACGCGTTGCTCTGAAGCTAACATGTGGCTGCTCGTGGATATTTGGGGCTCAGGTTACCTGACTGTGACACCAAATATGTTGGTAATTTGGGTGAAAATGAAAAACAGGCTCAAAACAGAATGAAGGAAAACCTGCAGACCCCTTAATGTCTCTTAATGTCCCACTTTGAGCTTTTATACAAAAGCATTTCTGAAAATCTGCTTCCTAACATTTGCTATTAACTGAGACCAAATGTGGAATTGTACTAGGCTGTAAATGAGTTTATATCTACTGTGAAGTTGGGGACTTTAAACTGCAGTCTTTGGGGATTCACTTGCTTATTTTTCATTTCTGAATGTTGACAGTTGGTGAGGTTACACTGACATTAAAATATGACCTTTGACTACCTGAATGTTTGTTTGAAATTTGAAGAAAACGTTTCAGAGATGTGAGATGTCACGTTCACCAAAAGAGGCGTGTGGACAGGCAGACAACCTAAAAAGCTACCGCCTCGGGTCATCTGTCACTGGCAAAGCAGATAAAAACTAAAAGGTCCAATTACATTTTCACTTATTTACAGTTGGGAACAGAAAGAGAAGAATTCTCAGCTAAAGACGGCAACTTTGCACGTCCTGCACTGCACACCGTAAGCTCTCACTGGCTCACAGAAACTGTCTGCTGCTCGCAGGAAGCTTTGATTCTTAGAAAAACTTACCGTCTTCTTGGTTCTTGCTCTTGTTCCTATTGAGGAGCTGCGAGGAGTAGAAGACCTGTCTCGGCTCTGACATTCCTCTCTCTCTGGTCTTTGGAGAACTTGGTCATTCGGGGTTCGGTTTAACGTGGACTTTGAAAGTGCACCACCCCACTGCAACAACATCACAACAGCAGACTGCCAACAACGCTATTTGGTCAAACAGAAAAGGACAGGACGGGCTCAACGGTGGCCACGGGAAAAGAAAACAAGAGGCTAAGGTCGGCGTCAGGGGAAGTGAAATCCCCACTCTCGGTTCAGCTTGACAGAAGCACACAAAGGAGCCTGTATGTGTGCATCTTCTTTTGAGGGGGCAGAGTATGACCTTGTCAAATATCCCAGTAAAGATGTCTTGTCTTCTTGCCCAGTTGCCTGTCATTAGTTAAAGCAAGTAATAGTGAATGCCTGGGATGGTTATGCAGATGCCTGTGAGGCATGTAAGCCTCTCTCAGCCATTCCTAATGAACCAAATCATACAAACTCCCTTCCAACACAACAGCTCCTCTGTGCGGCGCATACATATGGAGCCCAAAAGAGCACTTTTGTTCATGAATGCTAACTCTTGTGGGATATTTCATGAAACACGCCACCATGAGAAGGGCCCTTTTTAGAAAACAGTCGCACGGTCGCAGTTGCGATGTCAGACGTACAATAGCAGCCTGTTCCTGCTGCACCGCCCCGACCGTGCTAAAGCACTGTAGATTCCAGTATCGTATGTAAGAGCTGCAGACCTACACGATGAAGCAGACCAAGAGGCACAGAGATACTTCGAGACTGCGTGACAAAGCCCATAGTGTCACAGACTTTATAACCATGTCTCACAAACCACACACCACACTATAGCTCCCTCCACACACTGGGTTTATGGATTATTCCTGCCTCATTTAGAGCCTATCTGAATTCTAACATTTTAAAAAAAGAGACCAGGACATTAAAATCTGAACACCTGCTACTTACAGGTCCAAATACTCTTTTGGGATTCTTCTCTCCATTCAGAGCAAACTAAACTGATTTACAGAAGTTTAAAAAGTGCGACCAAGCACGCAGCATGGACTTGACAGGAATGTAGACACACAAACCGTGGCACTGAAGGTGCTGCAGTCTGAATGCTGCTTTATTACACATACAGTAATACGTACTGTTAAATCCGCATGGGGATCAAAATACAAGACTCGTGGCTAATTATAGCTATGATGTCAAGCTGTGTGAAGAGACACTAACCTGTTTCTTGCGGGTGGTGCAGGGCGTGTTGGAGGGGGACGAGCTTGCGCTCAGAGCCTCCTCTATGTCCAGATTAAGCTGGTCTAGCTTCCTCATCAGCTGAGTTATTGACTCCGACCAGGGAGACGTGACCTGTGGACACTCCTGTGGGTGATCAGTGAAGCACTCAGATAAGAGAAGACAAGCGATCGGTGCCATTATGTAATATTCAGGTGAAGACTGAGTCTATGCAGGAACAACTATCAGGGGTTGTTTGCAATTTTCTTTTACAAATCTTTTTTCTTTAGTTTCCCAAAATTGGGCATTTTTGAAATAGTTGTGACTTATTTTATCTTTATTATTGCTGCATGTATTTTAATGGATTTTTCACACTATCAAGACTGTTTTCACAAAATATTTGCATCCTAATTATTGCAAGTTTTAACTGTCCATCCATTTCTCAGTCCAGTTTGACATATGCAAGCCTTGAGGTAAGGTGTGAACATCTGTCAATTTACTTGTAAACTTGAAAAGATTTACAGACAAACCCAAAAAGGCATCTTGTAAATTGCAGATGCTACATCAGAGCGCTGCTTTGCTGCCGTGCGTGCGTGCGTGGAAATGCGATATCCTCAGAGTGAAAGCGCAGAAGTGGAGGGTTACAGACGTGTGTGTCATACAGGGCATGATGGAGCACCCTGGACTGGCTTTCACCACTCCCCAGACACACGGCGTGTGTATAAATAGACCATCCTCACACAGACAGGGGCTGCGTCTGTGCTTCTGGAGGTCCGTCCTCATTAATCAGCTGGATACACTTCAGTCACCAAAGCACAAATATCACTGCTGTTCTGTAATCCGAGCAGAATTCCAGGATGACGGAGAGCTATCACTGTGTGTTTTCCTCGCGTAGCCCCGGGAAAGACCAAATTCAACAGCACTCGTGTGTACCCTTTTCAAGAACCCCGCTATGAAAGCACGGATCTTCTTGTGGATCAATGCAAAATTCACAGTAGTAATAGTTTTTGGGAAGCTGATATATAGATATATACTGCAGTAAGTCTGTTAAAACTGTATTCCAGTACAAAGAACTGGAAATTTAGTGAACACAAGTTTGAGCTCAGATCAAGAAAGAGTCACTCTCAGTTCATCCAGTACAGCCTGCGTTTTCATGCTCTTGTGTGAGGTGGATGCACCAAGGCCACTTTGAAACTTGAAGTCTTCAAGTTTGCACTCGGTTAATACTTTGTCATCTCAGCTCCTCCCCAGAAACGTTGTTGTTAGATTTGGATTAAAACAAGAGGTAAGAGTGTGTGGCAATCATGATTCCAGGAATCACAGATAGCTACAGATAGCGATGCCCGTGACTTTCTCTTTCTGAGCGAATGTGGATCGACTCCAGTTTACAGTTAAACTTCCACAAAACCATGAGGTAATTCCCTAGAATTTAAACTAAAACCCGTGACCGGGCCTTCCTTATCAAGCTCATTGCTTTCCTGAACGAGTGTTCTGTTGGGGAAATCCCAGCAATGCTTTGGAAAAGGGTACATTTCCAGTCATGAGGCCCGTCTTGTTAAATGTTTTGAAAAAAAAAAAGGAAAAACCAATGAATAGAATAAATACAAGCTATCTTATCTACTTTAAAGCCACTTTACCGCTAATCCACACTTTAACTTCAGGGACAGAAATATACTCGGTTAAAGAAATTCAAACAATCCTTGGTTACACAGATCTCTATAAATGCTGTGGCATTGAGTTAAGTAACAGTAACAGTAATAGTAATATGCCTTTCTGCTGTTTTGATTATCAGCAGCTTTTCATGAGCTGCAAATCATTCTCAGTGTAGCAGTGCATTTAAATCGTATTACAAACTTATATTGAATTCTTCCTAAATTTTGGTGGATTGAGGGACGAGACACCAGACACCCTTCAGCCTGCTGACCAGTCACGGTCAGCTGACTGACCCACCACTGGGAGAAAGTGCTTCCTTCCACTCAGTCCCAGAGGAATGACCTAAATCCTGCCAATCCCCTGCTGACCTGTGACGACCGAGGGGTCCTCAGGGGTCACCAAAGAGGAAAAAATTAAGTGTCCTTTCTCCGCTCGGTCTCTCTTCCATGACTGATCGGGGAATGTAAAAGGTTTGACACTGGATCAGTGTGTTTACACTGCTCAATCCTCCACGTCTGCTTAACAAATAAAAGGGGTTCTCTAACTTACTGTCAGCAGAAGCCACACAAACTGGATAAACTTACGTCCACCGCTGTAAAATGTAAGATGAGAACAACAATGACGAATCTGTGCTTGAGTTTTCCTTTTTATGCAAGCTTTATCGGAATATTGAAATCAAAGAATGCACACTTATTTATAGATGACTGGTAATATAACAGTAAATAAAATATACAAATTGATCCAAAAAATATTTGGTGAACTTAGTAAAACTTAGTAGAACTTCGTAAAACTTAGTAGAACTTAGTAAAACATGAAATTAAATGAGACATCAGTGCACATTTGTGCAACAGAGTTAAGACCGTTTTGAAGTCAGCGTAGGGAGACTGTTCACTTAAAGATCTGAAATGAAGCCCCAGCGCAGCAAGAAATGTACTTTTCCCTTGAGCGGTGCTCAGTATTTGAACTCTTTAGATCAAGAGTTAAAAAGCTGAAATACCGTCATTTTTATAAAGATATTAGTTGAGCAGGAAAGTGACAGGAAAAAAAAAAAAACGCAGAAGAAAAGGCAGCTGAAGATCTCGTGAGGTGGGCTGCTAATTAACCCTGGGTGTCAGGCGAACACAAATGCGAGAACCAGACGCTTCATTCTGAGCCAAATCTGCAACGCACTCACACTGCCTCTGTTCAGTGACATCCCCACAAGGTGCTGCTCCGGAATGTGGGCACTTCTACTTAGAATGAGACAGATTCCGGAGGAGACTTGACGCTCAAGTGAGACACTACCCTTGATTCATCTCTTCGTGCCTTTCCCTTCAATCCTGACCCGACAACTGTGCAAAGCCCTCACACCATAGCAACTGAGGTGGTATGAGTCAGTCCTTTAGATAAATGCGTTAACGTTATCATCCGGGGACAACAAGATGTGAGCCGAGTATAACTTTATCAGCGTAAATTGGCCACATTGTAAACCCCAGCATAGCGGCTTTGACATGGAAATGAGGAGTTAAGTGTGTGAGCTCTGGGCTCGCTGCCTAGTCTGCGCCACCCACAGAGAGTGTCAGAGATCACCATGGAGGTATCCAAATGTAGCAGCCGGTCATGCGAAAGGGCAACGGCTACCTGGCTGCTTGGAAGAATAAATTACATTCCTAATATCCTGCGCTGGAAAATGCCCCATGAACACAGCCACAGCCATGTCTGCAGAGGGGGAAAGATAAGTGAAGAAATGTGTCATTTTAGAGGCATTAAGTTACAGTTGAGCATAACGAGTTGAAGTGAAGGGGGAGCTGGGAGCTACCAGAGTGTCAACTTCATGCAAATGGTGCCCTCAAATGGTTCATGCTAACTACTGCAACCGTGTGCTGTTTCAGTAATAATCTATCACTTCAAGACGACTTAAAGCATGAAGTGCACGCGTCTACATTCAAAACTAACTTGAATCGTCATCTCTGGCCTTCGACAGCGAGATATTTAAATGATTCAGTCCAGCATTCTTATTGAGCAAATACTTTGAATTTGGGTAATAAAAGATATTCGCTTATTAATGTGTTATTATTAATTTTCAACGCTTACGCAAACAACTAGTTGCTTAAAAGTAGAAAATCCCACACTTTGCTTACAGTAACCGTCTCATCACAGCCTGCCATAAGATAACACAGTTTGTGGTGCGACAGCACGAGAAACATTGTCCTTTAATAATATTTATAACAGACTCCCTGGATTCCCTGCATTCCTCCAGTCTGCTCCAAAACAACCATTCAGAGCAGAGTGTCACTGCACATAAAGCTGGCTTTACAGCATCTTACCCAACCAGCAGGCAAAGAAGTCCACTTGCACTTCTCTCTGCCCTGCTTAGATGGACTGTTTAAAAAAGCATGATAGCTATGTGAAATTGGATATGTTCCCCTCAGCTGTAGTAAGATTCATATTTAATGGATTGGAAGATGGGTGTCCATATAAGATTTTAATAGGGCAATAAAGATTGGTGATAGCCTTGGACAAAGATGAGGCAGAAAGCTGAGTAACAGCAGGCTAAGCGCTGCGCTACCAAAACGCTGCTGCCTGCTGATGAAGTGAAAAGAAAGCAGAACTGCAAACAGTTTTGTACTCCACAAATGTGGAGTCTGTACTCCCACACGCTCACAGCAACTGCACCTGATCCCTCAGTGTCATGACAGCTACAGATATGTGCCGATTCAGAGTAGCTTTTCCTTCTGTGGAGCGAAAAGACAAATCACGGAAATATCACATGAATTCAGATCCCGGGCTGTAACCACGTTATTGGTATAGCCTTTCCCCCCTTTTTAAAACATCACAGCCTGCAACACGACATTTTATTTCCCTCCAAGTGTCAATTTGTGACAATTCACCATTTTTAGCACACGTAGGACAACATTTCACACGTGCCAAATTCAGCTGCAGGGTGAATCTGGCACAGTCTTGAGGCAGCATTTAGTGATGAATGTGCTATTGTGTATTTTATCAGATTTGCTAAAGAAAAAAAAAACCCGCTTTAGGCTAACTCTGACCCATTTCCAGTTTCTTTTCTGTTGCTCAGTAAACGCCTAAACTGATTAAATTAAACAAATCAAAAATAACTTCTGTTTTTTATGTTATTAATTGATTAATACTGCAATTCAAGGGCAATGCAGAATACTTTTAAATGTACCTTCTCACTGCTGGTTTCCCCCTCCGCCTCGTAACCGCAGCTTCTCCATGTGCAATCATTTCCTGCTTGTGCACTCGTGCAACTTTTCTTGTTCTCCTCGCCTTTGCCTGTGCTCCTTTGTTCGAGGCAGACGAGGTGAGGTAGCTCTAGGAACACATCGTCATTGTCATCATCATCATCACCGTCAGGATGACCGTCATCATCCTCTTTCTCCCCCTCCTGTGACGAGCCGCCATCATCAGAGCTCTCATTGACAAAAGCATAGCTGTTGCCTCCGGTGGGGCAGGTGTAGTCTGAGAAGGTAATGGAACTCTGTTTGTGCTTCACGATGTGCGGCAGGTCCAGGACTCTCCGGCCACACTCGGGAACAGCTGCAGGGACCTCAGTGGTAGGAATGGAGTCCACATTGAGGGCGAGTGGGTCCAAACTCTTTTGGTCTGTTTTTAAATATTCACAGTTTAAATCCAGCGCCTGATCAGGATGATTCTGAACAGCGTGGCCTGACTGCTCTTCTGCTTCAGGATCAGGAGGTGGAAAGTTACCACAGCCGTCCTGGGGGACCGTCCCGGGGATGACCGACCTTTCTTCAGGCTCCTGAAAGCACACGCTCTCCACGGGGTGAATGTTTTTGTCACGAACAAAATCCTGTTCATGTGTGAAGAGTGAGCTTTGGGCTTCAGAGCAAAAATCATCCCCTCTGCGGTCGAGTGAGCCGTTAGCTGAGATAGCAGCACTCTGTGTGGATGAGTCTCCCGTGCAAAACGGCACTTTGTGCAATCCGAAAACTGTCCAAGACTGATGTTTCTCCAAATTCACCTCCGATGGAATCTCCATTTTTGTTTTATTCTATAGTTTTTCATAATTCAAAACGTAAATCCACAGGTACTTGAGCCTGATGTATCGGACGGCCATTTTTCATCCAAGATTCTCGAGCTGTGAAGCAGACAAACCTGAAACAACCAAAAGTGAAAGATCAGCTGTAATTCATCTGAAAAAGCACATGGAAGCTCACAGATCACATAAACCAGGATGATACATACTCTGTGTCCTGTAATTACCAAAGCCCCACTAGACGTGTGTGTATCTATATATATATATATATGTATAATATAAAGCTTCTAAATCTAGCTTTAAACAGCTCTGAGTACATGTCATGCAGCCAAGAGTGTGGAGGGAAACTAAACTCAACATCTGGCTCAGGCTGGGCCGTTCAAGTCTGGATCTGTTTCACACCCAATAGTGGTGACATCACCGCACAGAGGAATCTGACTGCTCTTCCACAGTTGGTGATTTATTACGCACACCACCATTCATCAGGGCAGAGGATGTCCATGGCCGACTGTGGTTAACATCTCACTCACCCCTTCATTAAGCCCTTCTTTAAAACGCACCTTGGACAAGCCTGAGACATTCCAGCATGGAAAAGCAAACAATTTCATTATTTTGCCTCCAAACAAGTTTATCATCTCATTCATCCACAGAGACTTAACTCCAATGACATTTTTTTTTTAAATGGGACAACAGTGCAATGATCCAGGAAGATTCCTAAATAAACATAACCTACGGGAGACCTGCCGTCTCCAATCAGCATGTTTTAACAGCGAAACACTTCAGAGTACTAATGTAAGCCCAGACGTTTATCTAGAAAATCATTTAGATGCGTGTATTTACTTGAAAGTTAATTTGTGTAATTTAGCCCACGCGGGTCCCCGCTGTTTCTGTGAGAAAGCAGCAGTTGGCAGTGCCTTTACATGGCCTTGAGACACAGTCACGCACAAACACACATGCACACAAACTTTGGAAAACAAGCAGATAAAGCGCTCTCAGACAAGGACAAAATCTAACCGGGAAGACTGCTATACACATGAATTTGGAAAACCATGCAGCAATGTTACATAATAGGCTCTGTATAGGGTCTGCAGTACAACCTGTCCCTACATGGTGAATATAAAGTGTACAGAGGATTAGGGTGCCTTCCAAGAAACGGCTCTTTTTAAAAAAAGCACTATGCAAAGAAGGTCTCATTATCCTCAGATGAATGCAGGGCCGATTTAAATGAAGGGAAGAAGTCACAGAGGGGAAATAGACTCGGTGTGTTGACTGACACGGCAAGGCGATTTAGAAAAGTGAAAAGAGCATGCAGTCTTGGAGATTTTTGAAGAGAAAGAGAAATGCCTTAAATAGCTCTACATATTTAGGAACAACATATAGTGTAACGCACAAACTCAGCCAGCAATGATTAGCAAAGAGTGAAGCTGACAGTCATAAGCTAGTGAAGGCGACTCTTACCTGCAGAGTAGAAATTGTTGTGTTTCCTCAACAGTGTCACTGAAATCATGGCAAGACAGCAGCAGCAGCAAGTGTGGTTCCTGTAAAAACAAAGTTGGACAACCCCTCACAGTGGCACACATGTTCACATAGGCTTACTCCGGCAAGCCTGCCATCACCCCCCCTCCTCCTACTCATGCGTTCCTCTGGGGGGGTAACAGGACTGATCAGCTTGCAGCGACTACGACTCGGAATGTGCATAAGAGCGGGGAGAATGTGTACTTGTTTGGAGATGGAAGGGGAGGAGAAAGGAGATGGAGGTGGGCATGCAGAGCGGAGAGACCAGCAGCAGCTGGCACTGCAAAAATAAGGAGGTGAAATGGTTACAAGACTTCAAAAACAACCTCTGGAGAACGGCTGAGTTCGCTGGCTGAACCGTCTGGGTACGAGGTGAACCGCAGCTTGGAAACACTGCGACGCTTTCAGGTCATTCACCCTGCGAATCAGGCCGTAGCGGGTAAAGCACAGATTAAGATGATATCTTTGTGAGAAGATGGAAAGGGAAGATTGAAATGTTGAAATGGAAGCATGTTTCCTCAAGTTTTAATTTACAACTTTACACTGATAAACTGTCAGAGCTTATCTAGACCACACAGCATACTGATGTAGTCACATGATAAATCATAAATACATGATTCTTAATGGTACATTAGTGAAAAGTCTAATAACTGAGAGACAGTTTATTTCTGGAAGGGCAAAGAAGTCTGTTCAAAGAAATTTAGTATCTTTAACATCTTAATTTTTTATTTTATTTCATTCATTATGGATGCAGATAGACGTATCAAAATTATAATTTAGTATGAAATTGAAAATGTAATGAGACAATAGTTTATACAGCCTATATTATGTCTTGAGATTCACATTTTAATATTTACTCAAATAAGACAAACATTTGTGGAAAAATACTAAATGCCAGAGTTTACATGATCATTTTAATTTAGTCCCCTACAGGCTTCCGTACATGTTGAGCGGTGCAAATTCTTCTGTTTGAATTATTCCTGGAAGAATTTTAAAATTAAATCGTCCTTGACTTCATAAATTTATAACAACTGACTCTTTTGTTTGATTTCTGGGTGAGGCGTAAAGCCGCTGCTGCAGAAAAAAAGCACTTGGACTCAAAGTGACCTCCGGCCAGAGGGGAGAAACTGCTCCCCTCATTCATAAAATACTTTGAATTGAGCCTGTGGCTGTCATCTCAGCAACGCGGAGAGCTTCCTCCTCTTCTTTGTCTTCAGCCTCTTTCCTGCACTGTTCATCGCTTGAGTTAGGTGTCTTTTTTTATGCTTGGATGATTCTCAGGTCAGGATTAAGTGACTTAACAAACAAACAAACAAACAAACAAATAAAAACATGCCATTGAAGGCAGTCAGGTATAGAGCTGGACTGAGAATGAATGAAAAAAACAGCCACTATGCAAAGAAAAACTTTCAAAGCAAAATATAATGAGAGGTGGCTCAAGACTTTTGCACTGTAAATGAGGCCTGCCTTTCTTGTCATTTATTTATGTATTTATTTATTAAATCACATTATTATCACATAATTTGTATACAATATACAGGAATTTGAATATTTCTTTGCCTACATTTCAGGTCCAAATAATTTAAGATCAAGGCAGAAATATTTTCATGTATATTTAGGAATTCTTGTTCAACGCGGCACACAACCCACTGTTTGACCACTGAGATAAGGTACACGAGTGCAGAGGTTATATATACCTGATCCTTTGTTCAGTGAGTGACATTCCTGATGTCCTTGATGGGTTTATCTGTTCATATCTCCTCTACTGTCTGAATACTTCTGTGGAACGATTACAGGAGGCACACAAGAACTTTGGCATTTGAATATTATCATAGCCCCGCGACAGACTGGCGACCTGTCCAGGGAGTACCCTGCCTCTCGCCCTATGAGAGCTAGAATAGGCTCCAGCCTGTGATTGTGGGTCATGTGTGGCTGTCAGTTTAATTCATAAAAATGAACATTTATATTTTTGACTACAAACAGTTGTAACAGACAAGTATGACTATGAAGCAACTGGCAGAATATATGCTATCGATGCAGGAAAGGGTGAACAAGAGGAACAGGGAGAGGCCCATCAGAGTAGGTGAACAGTTCAAGGCCAGTGGGAGAGAGAACAATCAGGCAGCTCACCTAGGAGGCCCCGTCTCCGCCCTGCCCTGATTTAAAAGAGAAAACAGCATTTTTGTGTCAATGCAAAAGAGAGAGAGAGAAAAACAGCTTTTACTTCAGAAGGGGTGAAAGTCAGAATCAGCATCTGGAGCGGGAGAGAGGAAGGGAGGGAGCACGGGCCTAGCAGGTAGCAGCTACACCTGGCATCCACCCGTCAGTCAAAATGGCCATGCCTCTAAAAATGCAGAACTGCAAAAAATATAATTGGGGAAGTTATTAAAAACAACAACAACAGCAACACCTCGGTCCCGGTACAGTTGTGTAAGCTTGAGCCTGCAGCCATGCTAGTGGCTCTGTGAGACTCGCTCATTCTGAGAGGGCCTTGAATACATGCAGTTAATTACTTTACAATCCTTCCTAAAAATGTGACTCTCACAAACAGTCAGGGCTCCACCATGCTCACTACTACCTGTAGACCATGAAAAAAGCATTCACTTCAATAGCCACACATTGCTAGCACCAGGTTGGACCTCCTTTGTCTTCAGAACTCCAGCTTATTCATTCCTCAGAGATTCTGATTCACATTGACAAGACTGATTTGTCGGCTGCACTTCGATGATACAAATTTGCCGTTCCAACGCATCCCAGTGGTGCTCAACTGGAGTGAGATCTGGTGAATGTGGAAACCATTTAAGTACAGTGAAGTGAATGTCACGTTCAATTCAGTTGGAATGATCTGAGCTTTGTGCCATGATGTGTTATCCTGCTGGAAGCAGCCATCAGAAGACGGGTACACTGCGCTGATAAATGGACGGACTTGGTCAGCAATGATACTCTGGTAAGCCGCGGTGCTTGAACGATGCTTGGTGCCTAAAGTGCTCCCAGAAAACATTCTTCCACACCATTACACCACCGCCAGCCACTCTGGCCAGTTACTGGCCAGAGTTTGGGCCAGAAAGTGGCCCAAAAAAGACGGTTGTTTTGGAAAATCCCAGCAGATCAGCAGTTCCTGAAATACTCAAGTCAGTTCAGTCAGATCAACTTTCTTCTGATGCTTGGGTTGAATTTCAGCAGGTCATCTTGGCAATGTCAACATGCCTAAATGCAATGAGTTGCTGCCATGTGATTGGCTGATTAGGTATTTACATTAATGAACAGGTCTACCTACTAAAGTGGCCAGTGAGTGTATTCAAGCCAATTGAAACTCATTTGATTTGATTAGGTTTTAAAGTAGAAAGAATATTTACACTTAAATGATTTTAAGTCCTATGAGGAGTGCGTTTGGCTTATGTGGTCATTTGAGTTTGTGATTTCTTCATTCTAGTCATCCCACAAACATCCACCTCCTCGGCATCAAAGCTAAATGCAACTTTTGGATCCACGATCATATGCGAGGCTTGTTAAAATGGAAACAAGACAAGGTTTCCTGCTGCAGATCGCTGCTACGACGAGTACGTCAGGACAGGTCTGGAGGGGACACGTCAGCCTGGCAAAGCACACTATCCAAGATGGCAGGCATACCAAGGTGGCAGGTAGAGGAGCTCAGTGCCAAACCCTCCAGAAAGAAGCAAATGTGAGCAAAAACGGATATTACTGTTACTACTGGCAGATTTACAGAGCAGTCGGAGAGACAGTTTACCCGTGGTCTCATCTGTGGTCTGTTTTAGAAATATCACTTTGACAGATTGAAGATATTTCTGCCTTCACGCAGCCTGAAGACTCATCTAAATACCACAGTGCTGAAAAGCAATAAGATCCATTTATATTTACTAAATATGAACTCCACACAAAGAACTTTTTGCTGTACATGAGTGTTTGAAAGATTTATTTGTTGCTTTCAAACTTGTCATATTCCTTTATAACTAAGTAAATGCAGTTATATCTACTATTTTGTGCCAATATTAAGAATACAGTAAACATCACGTGTGATCACATTTTCACACAAACCAGTGATGCACACACTCAGTCATGTCGAGCTGTTGGGTGATTTATGACTTGTGAGGATAATTTACACCACATGAGGTGAAACACATTCAATCGCCGTCTCTTCTCGCCCTCTTTCCCGTTACGAGCGATATCGACACGGCCGTCGAGACGAGACAGTCACTCCGAAGGCGCTGTGGTCTTCGTATTGCACAGTGAGATTAAAGCGAGGGGAAGAAAATGGAGCCAGCTGTGTTGTTGAAACATGTGTCTGTACGGTGGTAGGTTTGCCTGGCAGCAATGAAACGTCTTATTGCTACACAGAGCAACAGACAGCAAACACGGACAGTGTCAGAATATGGAAAATTATTAATTTATCTGCCTCTGCAACACCGATACGTCATAGCGCAGTTAGGAGCATTGTTTACGCCGTTGCGTGGATTCCTCTTTTGCAATGCAGACTGTACGGAGCTGTGGCAACAGGTACCATATAAAACACAAACATCATTAGAAAACATACCAGCGACACCACAGTCTGACTCAATATCTCTGCTGCTTTCCCATGCAGATTCCCAGCATACCAAAGAACACGGGCAGATTATTGCATGAAGCTACACTTCATCTCCATCTCCTCAAAGCTGTGCAGAGATATTAGGATCCCAGATTTGAAAAATAGCTTTTAAAGATCCATAAAAGCGTGGGCGCGATCTCACAATTTTGTGGGGAATAAATTCACAATAATTTTAACAGCATATTTTCTCCTGAACTGAGCTAAGAAAAACTAAGACGTGGATAACTTGTGAGTTAAGTCTTAAAATACCAGCCATTAAAAAAAAAAAGCAATTCACAAGGGCGACAGTGAACAAATTGGATGATTATAGAAATCAAATGTAATAATCATTTCAGAGGAGAAATTGATGTTTTCACTAAGCAGGTGACAGCATGCATGGTGAAGCCTGATGGGTGAGGTCTTTACTTAAACATTGTGATGTGCACGGGCACAAAATGGTTTATCAACCATTCTGGGGACAATTATGCTTTTATTCTCTCAGTGTAGTGATTTAGACATTTGCCTGACAAGTAAAAGATCGTTGGTTTATTCCCGGGAGAAGACACAAATCCGTGAGCTGAGTCGGGAAGGGCACAAAATAATCAAATAAATGTGCCAAATCAAACATGCAGAGATACCTGCTGTGGCCATCCTTTGTGAGCAAGGGAGCAGCCAAAAGTAGCACTCATATTTCATCAGTATTGAGGAGTATTTCATGCAAAAATGGTGAATGCATCCTAAAATGTGACATCATTGTTTAGATAAGATCAGCAGACGCCCCACGAGGGCCTTCGCTGATGGCTGAGAGCAGGTGTTATCCTCGTTTGATAACTGGTTTTAATAGTATTGGTCAGTTAATATTCAGATTTGGCGACCAGCAGAATGCAGAGCGGATGAGTTCTTTCACCCTCAAGCTGAAAAGCTCAAAATCTCAACCGGACGAGCTTCGGCATTCACACCTTAACAGTGACCCCGCTGGCAAATATTTATGTGGCATATTTTTGGGCTATGCTCCATTTCAAGACGTCTTGGCTCACACATAACAGGTTTGACAGCATATGTGGGCAGCACGCTTAACACGGGACAGCCACACAGCAAGAGTTAGGTGCAGTAACAGCTGTGAGGACATTCTCATACACTGAGTGATGCTGGAGAACACAGAGGGGATCACGAACGGAGAAATGTAAACACCGGGTGAAACGATGGCAAATTACACCTCAGCACAAACACAGCCTGTCTCACCTGGATGTATGTGATTACAGGAACACGGGAATGGACGAGGAGTCGGTCCATCATACTTTTCGGGATCGCCTCGGAGGGACCGAGCCGCAGGCCGTCGACATTATACAGAAACGGCAGCTACAAATTAATTCACTCCAATAACAACCCCTGTCCTCACCTGCTGCAACATGCTCTGCAGGCACTCGCAATCTATCGACGAATTCCTTCCGCTCTGAGCTGAGGGGTGGAGGGTGAGTGCAGAGGGGTTTGTGGGCTTGATGTTGTGATTGTTGTGTAATTGACAGGTATGTTCAAATCCAGTGTCTGATGCAAACGTTACACCACGTACTTCCTTACTGGGGTTGGACGACAAACATGTTTGCACCTTCCAGGAACATGAAAATACACGCCAAGATGACAGGGCTATTCAGGGATGACAGGGTTATTATTTGGTTAGAAACACACTGCGTGCAGAATTAAATTCATCATACATTCGTATATAATAAATGTAAGTGTCAGAGAAATCTAAGGGGAAGTTGGTTTTTTTTAAAGATGAAAAACCTTAAAAAGGTGCTTTCAAAGCGAGGAAACAACGTGGTGACCCCAGAAATAATTTAACTGTAATTTATGCCACAATGATGAAGAAGAGCTGTCTTCTAAGGGCTGACTTAAGTCAGCCTGCTTTTATTTTGCCTAATGAGACAAAGAACAGATCAAAGCCCAGCAGCTGTCAGCTTCTTCTTCTTCTCTTTGGTGTTGCTGCTGGCAATGAGATGCAGGAGCTACGAGCCTTGAAAACAGCTGCCCTGAAGCAGACTGCAGCACACAGCTGCCTGTCAGCTCTGCGTTCTGCTTCGCTTTTGAAAAATGCTGCAGAACTACACGAGCGCGTTTGCATACTTCAACACTCGCTCTAACTCATGGATATCACACTGCACAGTGTGGAGAACGTTTGCTCTCACCGTCTCTCACCCTGACAGCTGGGACAGGCGCCAGGTCTCCACCCCCTCCAGCCCCTCTAACGTGATAAGTGGGGAGGGACGGATGGATGGATGGATGGATGGATGGATGGATGGATGGATGGATGGATGGATTTATTTTCAAACTCATTTATTACAGTTTGACTTTTATATGTACTGTTAGTGCTGTTACAATCTTCCTGATCTAAAGCCATGCTGAACTTGCTTTAGGCTTGTAATAAATCACAGTAAACATCAAGATTGCAATATTGTAACTTTTTTTCTTTGCTATTGCATGTTTATGCACTTTGCCTGATTACAGTACACGTTTTGAAACTAATAATTTTTATACTTGAAAATGAAAAAAAAATGGCAACTTATTTATTTATCGTTCTTGATTCTAGTTTCTCAAGTGTGATTATTTATCAGTTTATTGGTCCTCCTTATAGTAAACTGACCGTTTACTATACCATTAGCTCCTCATTCCACCAACATATTTAACACAAAAAAATACTAAACGCTAAGAAACATCTTAACAAAATGTTTCATCTGAAAACATTAGCAGTGGTTATTAATATAATCAGCGATTGCATATTAGGGACATTTCAAAACATTATTGTAGGCAATCTACAGTTAATTTGCATATTATGTAAAATGGAAATGTATAATCCATCCATCCGTTCATCCCCAGTTACCGTAACATGATCTCTCTGGACTGTGGGAGGAAGCTGAAGTACCTGGAGAGAACCCAGGGCCACAGGGAGAACATAGAAACTCCACACAGAAAAGCCCCAGCTGGTCAAACTATATACTTTTCTTTACAAATTGCAGCTTTCATCTCAGCACAGTCCACATTAATAATTGAAAGTACTCTCCTTCAAACCGGCTGACAGAGTGCCTCTGCTTCCTGAGAGTGATACTTTAAATTAGGACCCGAGGCCATTATGAACTCATTAAAACTGTATAGGTAGAACTGGGTGCTTCTGACCGGGCTCCCCCAGTCCTCATGTACAACACAGGAAAAGCTCCAATTAAAACAGACAGACAAAACAACAAGTCCTCAGGAACAATGTGACTGAAAAAAAAAATCATGAAAATCACCCGACAGCAAATAAGCAAATTTAACAAAAATGCTAATAGATTTTTATATTGTATAGAAATGAATGGAAACCAGTGGATGCCTGGAACACAAGAGTTCTATTTGTTCCTTTTGCTTTGATTAGATAATAAAAGTGGAGAAATATAGAGAGGGAGAGCAGTAAGGTCTGAGCAGCCGGTAATCAAACTCACTGCTCAGGGCTCATGTTTGATACGTGCATTAAGTGATTTGTCATAAAAGACTGAACACATGCATTGCTATGGTTCAAAATTAAATTTAGTAAATTAGTCAAGCAAAAAAAGAAAAGAGAAAATCCACACGTTAAGTAATTAATAGAACTTTTATCTCCTGCACAATCCTTCTGTCAAGACATATTGGAGACTTTCAATTAGGAACAGCCACCTTCATCTCTCGCTATTTGAAATGCCTGTTAACAGGAATGAAGTCAGTAACTGATGTTACCTCTCTAATCTCCTCTCCCTATTATGAAGAGCTTTCTCCTCTGCACCTGGGGCCAACATGCTTGCCTTTTTTTTTCTTATCTACCAATGAGTACAGTAGCCACTCTCAGGGGGCTGTGCTAACCCCAATAAGCCAGACTCCTCTCTCTCTCTCTCTCACACACACACACACACACACACACACACACACACACACACACACACACACACACACACA
>JAVDPK010001825.1:117065-136607 GCA_034780415.1 Cichlasoma orientale | reverse complement strand
CCCCCCCCCCCCCCCCCCCCCCCCCCCCCCCCCCCCCCCCCCCCCCCCCCCCCAACAAAACATCACCTCGTTGCGGCATTAACGAGCACCAGCGGGAGCAGAGGGGTGAAATGTGATTTCCTGTGAGACACACAGTAATGAACAGTGAATGCTATCAGGCAAAGACCTCTCCACACTCGGTGTTGAACGCTATATCAGTTTCTGCACTAATAGGGTCTCTACCCAATGTTCCCCCACAGTAATTGGCAGCAGCTGTTGACGGGTTATTGTGCTTTGGCCGACTGGTCTGGAGACATTCCGTGTTTACAAAGACACGACAGTTTACGAACACTCACTTTCACACAGGAACACACGACTTAAAGGGCTCGCATCGTGCTTTTAAATCCTTCCTTTTCATATGGAAATCATTCACTTGTGGTCTGTATAAAGTAGAACTGCGATGCTTTGGTCTGAATTCCTCGTTATTGTAGCTCCACAGACCCCTCGTTCACCCCTGTTCTGAGGCTCGTCTTAGAGCAACTGGATTTGGTGCGGTCTCTTTAAATGTGAATGAGACATTTCACGCCCCGCCCCCCCCTCCAGGTCGCAGAGCGTTCCACTCCACCCCATTTGGCCATTTTTGTAGTTTGATAGCAGCGATACGATTAGCTACCGGCAGAGAAACAAGGAGGACTTTCCCACTGATGTGAGAACATTTCTGAGAAAAATAAAATGTAACCAGGCACTTCGAAGAGGCTCTGGTGCCGGGGGGCATGTAAGGAATCGTGTGGGTTAATACACCCAACAACCGAGATTGGTTAGCCGGAAGTCCGTGACCTTGTTTAGCAGCTCCACAGCAAATACTGTGACGTAATAGAAAACGTAACAGGGAACAGAGAAAACTGAACAGACTGAAAATTATGACCCAAAAAGAATATAAAGATATCTACGCAGCACCGGGAGAGGATACATTTACATTTTCTGCACTGCTACACACTCAAAGTACACAAAAAATGTATTAAAGGGCTAAAAAAAATTGTATTTTGCATGATACGTCCCCTTTAAAATACCGAGTCTCGAGCTTTTCTCCTAGGCAACTGATCTGCAACTGTACTAATATCGGTCATAAAATATTTCCCTTGAATACAGTGTTAACAGACCTGGTGACCTCTCCATGGTGTACCCCGCCTCTCGCCCTATGGCAGCTGTGACAGGCTCCAGTGACCCCGCGACCTTAAATTGGATAAGTGGAAGAAAATGGAAATGCACCACTTCCATCAGGTCACTGTATAGTTCACAGTCATGTGAAAAAGAAAGTTTTTCTCAGGTCACTGTGCAGCCCTGTGAAAAACTAAGTGCATCCTTACTGCTTCCATAGGAATTAAGAAGGTAAGAAGCAGCCAGGTGTTGCTAATTAAATGCACTTGATTAATTGATCATCGGCAAGTGTGACCACTTCAGGAAGGTGCGCGTTGACACAATGACACAATCTTCCCAGGAGTGGACGTCACAGCAAATTCACCTCAAGGTCAAACCGTGCCGAGGAAATGCAGAAGACCACAAAAGGCCAGAGAAACACCAGTTTTTTAAAATTATTATTATTTTCATCATTTCCACAACAGATTTTCCTGACTATGCGATAAATGAAGTATTTCTCATTCATTTCACCAGCAAATCTAAACAAATCAAACAGAATGGCTGAAAAAGAAACGAGTCAGTGGCCCAAAGTCCAGACCTCAACTTGACTGTATTTACAATAAACTCCTGAGTGGTGAGGTCAAGAACTAAACAAGAAAAAAAATCATATCAGTGTTTATATTTTGCACTTCCTGAGAGATCAGTAAAAATTTGGTACATATTGCAGGCAAAAGGTAGAAAACAGCCACGTGGCATAAATCACTGATAAAGCTCATTGTTTACCAGGACAGAGTTCAAGTTTCTCTGAAGAATTCAGAGGATACCAAAAACCATTTTAACAACTAACTGGTAACTGAGTAAAGTTAAAAGAAAGTTAAAACATAAAGCAGACAGAGGACGACTCCTGGTTTTAAACATACTGCAAAATGCAGTCATTAAATACTAAAATGTAGATCTTAATTTCTTCAGAAAAATATTTCTTTTTACAAAAAAAATCACAATATATAAAATATATTTTAAAAAATCGCGTAGAAATAAAAATTGACAATATTTACACTAAAAATGGTCTTAGAGGCAGATTTACGTGGCTGTTAATTTCTGTTAGACATTAATGGAAATCTTCCTTTCGCCTCATCATCTGCGGCTGCTCCGGTCGACGTCTCTGGTTCACGCGAGGCGGTTCTTGTGAATTCATCACAACGTCCACGGATATGGGAAAGGAAAAGCGATCCATCATCTGTGCGATCTTCTCATGGGGAACGCCGTGCTTGTTCCTTCTGGAGGTGAAAAAAAAAAAAAGCGCAGTGGATAAAGTCAGTGTTTGAAGTCGAAACTGTGTCTAACAGCATTTTAATATAATAACTGAGAAATCATACTTCTCCAGCTCGTAAGGGTCAAATTTCCATCTGGTGTCGGGTTCACAAAAATCCACTTTGTATCCTCTCTCCAAAGCCTGGTGCAGACGTTGTAAAAGGATTAATGAAAGTGGCATGAAACACTAACTAAGTAATAATACTTAATAATAAATATTTAATATCACCACTTACCATTATGACATATGGCTTCATTTCCCAGGCTTGGATGTTTGTATTATCAATAATAATGGGAGACCGGCCGTCGTGAAGAGCGTCCCTAGCTGAGAAGATTAAGCAGAGATTCTGACAAGTTCTGGCAAGAAAATGAAAACCGTCTTCACACCAAATTTCTACACACACATCGGCCACGACATTAAAACCACCTGCCTGATAATTGTGTCCCATGCCAAAACAACACCGACCAATCAGGGCATGCGCATGGGACTTCCAGGGGTCTCCTGTGGTGTCAGGCCCCATTAAGTCGGCAGCGAATCCTTCGGGTCTCCGTGGATTGAGCTCGTTTTGGATAATCAAATAAGGATTTGGTGTATTTGGAGTGCGTGTAAATGCTTTAGACTCTTTGTTGTGTTCCTGAGCAGTTTGTGTGGTTTGTCAGGGTGCCTGTCTTTGAAGGCGCCTGTTGTTGAAGAGTACCTTTGCCAATGTTAACGTGGGCGGCACATATCAAAGAAACATCCATTTGAATGCCAGGACCCACAGTTTTCCAGCAGAATATCGCACTGTAACCACATTATTGGTTTTATTCACTTCAGTGGTTTTAATGTTGTGGCTAACTTTAAAATACTCTGAAGACATTTACATACACAGACGGCCTTCCTGGCGCAAACCCCAAAGGATGTTTGTCTCCTCCGGAGTCGAACCGGGGATCTTTCATTTGTTAGATAAATGCATGAACCACTACACTACAGAGCCATTATGATTGCTTCAGTCCCATTAAATGTTTTTCTACGACTTGAATCTCACGAACGAGCATTTAATGAGTCAATACCTCTAATCTGATTCCATTCATGTGCTGCTCCAAGAAGGCTGGGGTCATAGTGGTAGCCATTTTTGTGTGCAAAGTAATCATCTGTGCTCAAAATGATCCCGCTGGGGCCGGTGGAGAGCAGCTCCCTGTGAGAAACAATCGGTCTCAGAGTGCTGCTTTTACGATATTCATTTCAGATAAGAATAAATCATTACACACAGATGTACCTGGCGAGTGTGGATTTCCCAGATCCTGGTAATCCCCTCATCAAGATAAGCACAAGAGCTGAATGGTATGCGTGAGTATCATCACGAGGCTGGTAGTGATGCTGCTGCTCCCAAGGCTCATTTTGCCTATCACATCTCTGGAGCCTGTCGTAATCTTCGCTGAACTGAGACGGCTCGTCATTTCTATCTCTAAGCCACCTGACATCTACATTATCTGAGTGTCCGTCATAGCTGCGGCCCTCATCCCTGTCAAACTGATGTGGAGGAGCTCCATAAAAGCCCCGAGAGGGTTGCCTGCATACATTTGGAGGTGGGAAGCTAGAGAAAGGTGGAAAGTGCAGCTCCTCTTGGTAATGGTTTGCCATGCCTGGATGTTGAAATTTAGGATTCACATGTGGCGGTGCTTTTTGTTGATTTGGGAATGCATATGGTGGTGGTTGGTGAGGGAATGGTGGTCTCTGAAATCTCAGGTTTGGTGGTCTATCCAGTGGTTGTGGATGATTCCACTGGGCGGAGCTCAGCTCTGGGCCAGGCCTCTGTCTCATGGGAATGTATGGTTCATTTTGATACCAGTGAGGCCATGACTGTTTTCTTCCACTGCTTTTCTGGGAACCATCTGTTTCTGCAAAATCCCTCGTGTTAACAAATTTCCCCTCAGATACATCCTGAGTTTTTTTGCTGGCAGGTAATTTAGGAGGTACAAGTGGCTGATCAAAAGCTGCATCTTGTTTCCCCGGGTTACCATTAGCACCATCGGGGGTATCGATCTTCTCGAGCTCTCTGTAAAACTCACTCAGCGAGTCTTCAATGACAGACTCGGCTGCAGCTGTTTGTGAAGGAAAGGCTGGCCCGATGAATGCAGTGCTGGTGAATCCTACCTCCTTTAACACACGGTCCCTCACACTGCTGTCTGGAGCACCGCCATCAGTGCCCACATGCTTAGTGTTTGTGTCAGCTTTACAGTCGTCTGTACTTTCACTCACACAAGGCTTTTCTGTGGCATCAGAGGACGTACAGGACAATTCAGGGTGAGACATCTGAATGAAGACAGATGAGACGTCACTTCATTGGAACACCACAAAAACACTAATTTGCAAATGATTACTACATGCTAGTTTTAATTATTATTTTATTTGTGTTAGACACTTTTTGGTGCCCCTATGTCAATATACGGTCTTAAGGAGTACATCAGCTGATATATTGTGTTTTTTATATGTGTGAGTGTGTGTACATATAAGTGCAGATAGCAACACCCTGTACATAATGAGCTAAAATAAAAACAATGCCTTCAGTTAACCATTAAACTTTGGCTAATGTGAAACAGTACGAGATACACAGAACCGAATAAAAATAAATAAACAAATAAACAAAATAATTAATTACGTAAAAGTAAAAATATAGAGTAACTGTCGGTATTCACGGAGGCTTACCGTACACATTCGGGATGCATAAATAGAGGGAAAAGCGATATTCACGACACACCGGCGTGCAGACACAACATTGCGCTCGCCTCGTGTTTACGGAAGTGACGTCATTCTTCTTCTATTTTCATATTAACGGCAGACAACATGGCCGCTGACTGCGTGAGCGACACAAGCGGTCCTGAAGCGCGACACAGTCGTGATAAAAATGCGAACAGTGAACAGTGGCCGCTAACGTTGCTTCGGTTCATTGATGCACAGCATTTCCGTCAGGTTCAGGTACGGACTCTGGGCCATTCCAACACCTTGATTCTTTTCTTTTTCAGCCATTCTCTTGTAGATTTGCTGGTCTACTTGGGATCATTGGCCTGTGCCATGAAACTATTTCAGCCAAGCTTTAGCTGTCAGATGGCCTCAGATTTGACTTTAGAATACTTTGGTATACAGAGGAGCTCAAGGTCGAGTCAATGACTGCAAGGAACCCAGGTCCCGTGGCTGCAAAACAAGCCCAAATCATCACCTCTCCGCTACGTTGCAGTATTGATGTAAGAATGTACATAGAGTCCTGCAGATACTTTTTTTTTTTAACACAACTACATGTTCACAAGAAGCCACCAGCAAAAACAGAGTCCCACAGACCAAAACTGTTACACTGGAATTCTGAATTTATTTAACAATGAATGCACAGAACTTTACAGGAAACAAGTAGAAGATTATAAAACACTGTGAAATGACATGATTTCAGTATTCAAATACTTTCCCCATTTTATGAGGCCAGTGAGTGGACTAAAACAACCACAATGTGTGCTATAACAACCTTTAACATTTACATTCAGTCATTTGGACATTCTATAAAGCTGTAGTGTGCTTGTCATCACACTGTAGTACATCTCTACATTAAATTAACACGCAATGCCTGAGTGTCAATCATAGCCAGCTCCTCATCATTCACCCATTCATCCTCTCTCAGTGAGTCAGTGGGTTTGTGGGACGGCGTCTGTACAGCTCTTAAAGTGCTTGGTGTCGCGGACCTCCGAGGCGGATTGAATGTCTTGTTTACACAAGGAGAAGATACTGAGCCCAGATGGGAAAGAGCCGGTGGTGATGGGATACGGGACAGATAGTCCAGTGCTCTCCTCCTTTTTAGGCTTTTGGGATCTTTTTCTGCTGAGGATGTTGGTGCAGGAGTGTTCCTGCTGACAGGTGTGAAGGATCCAAGGCTTCTGGCTGGCTTTTGAGAAATCGGCTGCATAAAATGACATAATCAAGATGACGGGTTTAAAACAGATGTGCAAACAGACACATTGAAAAGCCCAAGATACCACAGCATGAAGTTAAACTCACGATAGTCTTCGTGTCTGGTCTTCTGCCTGTCGCAGAAGCTGGTGTTTCTCTTTGCAGAGCTGGAGAGGAGCTGTAGCTCAGGCCATTTGATTGGACTAAATGTGAAAGCGTCTCCTCAGCAGTTACAAAGAAGTTCTGCTGACACTGAAAAGACATTGAGGGTGGGGGTGGGGGGATTGTGATGTAAATTTTAATATTTTATATTTTGTTGCATTCAAACAAGTTTGAAATGAAGCTAAATAAGGGAAACTAAACTGAACTCAGTGAGCATAACAAACTGTTTAGCATTTCCAATTACACCTGCACTTTGATTAAATTATGACTAATGCTCTGAGAGAGCAGCTTTTGAAGCATATCAGCTGCTCTGAAGGTTTTGATTTTAGCACTGTACCTGGACCAGGGTTTTGAGCCGGCGGAGGGATTCCTGTAGATGACCCTCTTTGGGATTTGTAGAGAAACTTGTCAGATCTCCGGCAAAAACAACAGGAGTGGGATGCATCGACTGACCTCTCAGTTGCAGGTTGCTCAGAGCCAACGTGACGCGTGGTTTTACCATGTTTTCCAGACCAGACAGAGACAAGCTGCTGAAACAACGAACTTTCACAAAGTTCAGTTTCTCATCGGCCAAATAAAATGCAGGAGATGAACCTGTGTTCAAAAGAAGACTTTCAGTAAACTTTATGCAGGCAGTTGTGAGAAAAGCCAGAAACAAAAATGCCACACCTACCCTGTCCGTCTATAACACTGATGACATATCCTGCTAGATCAACCTCTCCACACAGCGACTGAAAATCTGGGTTTTGAAGAGTCACAAAATCTGTAGAGACTCTCGGATGGAAATATGACGACAACCATTCCTGTGATGCCTGAATGATAATATCACATATTACAAAAACTTTCCATCATACGCCTAATTTATAAACGGTACACAAAATTCCACATGTGTACCATGTGCACTAAAGGCCGTTGGTTTCCTACAGTACCTGGAGCTCCTGAAACTGTGTTTTCTTTGTCCCAGTGAGCTGAACAGCTTCAGTACAGCTGCGTTTCTTTCCGTCTGAAGCGGTGAGGTTATACACTTTGTATCGACAGCCTTCCTTTAATAAAGACTGGAGATCTGAGGAAGGCCGCCAAAGATTCAGCTGGTAAACTAAAACCGAGAAAAGAAAAATTAAAAGTAGTTTGCAAGTTAAAGTGATTATAAAAGGATCAAATGAGAAGAAGAACGAAGACGCACCCCTGCCGGGCCGCTCTGTGGAGTCAGCAATGCAGAGTCTCCACACAGGCGTGGCCTCTCGTTTGGGGCAGCTCATTTCGTTGTCCTCTGCTTCTAGAGCGCGGCGATATCGATCCTGCAGTTCAGCCTGCTTCTTCTCCATCACAGAACGCCTGTAGGTGTGAAGGGCCTCCAGCTGTTGTGCACTCAAATAAGCCTAAGAGGGGAAAAAATGTGTGTGTGTGTGTATATATATATATATATATATATATATATATACATACACACTAAAACTCTCCACAGGTGAAATTAGGTCAACAAGCTGTAAAGCAAATGTCTCACTACCTCAAGGTAAGCTGGGTCATCTCCCACTGCTTCATGCAGCTTGTCTCCATCCTGCAGACGTGCAATTTCTTGATGACTAATCGTTCTCCTTCGCCGTTGCGGTTTGATATTCCCTGAAGATAACAGCTTGTAAAAACTTGTCCAGTTTCAGATTGCAGTAGTTAACTTGTTGAAATCCTGATTCTTACCCCGTTCCTCATTTTCAAATTCAGCTTGAATCTTAGTAAATAAGATTTCCATTGCTTTTTGTTTCTGGCTGTTGTATCGTCTCACCTCCTTCTCTTCTGCACGTGAAGAACGGAACACAACACCTCCATCTGGCTTCCTCTCCATCCACTGAAATTACAAATACAGTGATAACAATACGACCTTCAGTGCCTAACAGTAATTATATATCAATGCACACCTGTATAGGGTAGCTCCTCAGCACGACAATGTCAACACATCCTACGGGTCCTCCATTGCTATACAAACAGGAGACCGGGAGCAGGAATGGCCGAGGATCCTTGTGAAATCCCAGCTTAGCATCCCATCGTGCAGGTCTGCAGCTGTTGGCACAGATCTAAACACATGAAGAAGAAATAAGCCACCTTCTTATTTGGTTGTGTTGTTATTCTGAGAACTTGTGACCTTCATCTCGGAATACCTTTAACATTAGAGATTCAGGTGCCTCCAGAGGGGAGCAAGCATCTTGCGATCCCACCAGCTGAGCCCCGCTGATGATCAACTTGCCCCCGACAGCCAGTCGACCTTTGTGAACCATGGCAGTCAAGGGTTCATCCAGCTGAGCTTTAATGGCATACCAACCATCTGTCAGCCAGATGAGTGCAGCTGGAGTTTCAACCTTCGCATCTGCACCGTGAGGAGTTTTGGTGTCACCGTGACTCTGTCTTTTCGGGGAGTGACCCCTGGAGATGATCCCGCAAACACAGAGAACCAGAGTTTTGACTGCTGTGTCATCCTTTTCCATGATCTTTCTCAGAGCTGGCCTGCGGCTGTGGTCCACCTCTACATCATATCTGAGAAAATATGTTGTAGAGAAAAGCAATGAATAATTAACTGACTCAATGATTAACAATCATTTTTGTACATTGCAATTCTGCAGTGTCTCTAACATGAGGCTGTGCTGGTTTCCCAACTGTTTCATATTAAAGATGAAATATCTGGGGAGTTTGTACAGTTGGTTAGCTAATACAAGATCGGAAAAGGTACCCTTTTTAAAGCTTAAACCTTTAATTTACACAAAAAAGAAGTCAGAAATGCATAACAATACATATTTCGTGAGCTACAACTACATAAATATAATGAAGTACTCTGAGCTTTACTTGTACCTGTACTTAAGTTGGAGAAGAACCTGCTCTGGGGTGAGACACCGGCTGCCCACTATTTCTGGAAATGATTTTTCCATGGAGGCCTGCTTCCACACAATCCATCTGTAGTGATTGTACACCCACGCGTCACTGATCAGTTTAGGATCCACACCTGGGGTGTCACATAATGCTCTGTGGACAATGTAGAACGAGATTACATTTACTACCAGAAGTGCAGCGTGTTGCTAAACCTGATTACTCCAGTGTGATTCAGCGATACCTATAGAACTCTTCTTTCCCTGCAGTCCCATCATTGCTGGGGACCAGCCATCCTCCATCAGCGAGCTGAACTCCACCTCCATCTGTAAATGCTTCCCGTTTGATGAACTGCAGCAGACTGAAGCGGAAAGATTCTGCATTGTCACTGGTGATATCGGAAACGTGTTTCTGGACTCCATAGCCATAGAGCTGAAAAAACAAAAACATGTTTGTGTAACACATTAACTGCATTTATAACCAAAACAAAGAAATCTGAATATGATAAGAAATGCTTCAAAGCATAGTGACAGTTATAGCCTTGCCTGTTTTTGGGTGTATCTTACTGGGGTCTTCCCGTTCACAGCAGCTTTCAGTGGGATCCTCGTTACTCCTGACGTTTTTGTAAGAAACGAGCTGCCCGGGAGAGGTCGAATGTTCTGGCGCTTCTTCTTCCTGATCCTCATGTCTTGCATGTCCCGTGCCAGCTCAATGTTCTCAAGATTCTGATATAGATCTGCAAACAGACACTTTTTTTTTTTAACAATGTCATAAAGAATGTTTTAAACTGATGCAACTCAAAGTGTTTACTGCACCTTGGTTTCTTGAACACATGCCATCCACAGCTGATGTCTCTTCAACAGCACCAACAGACCCGCAGTCAGCAGGTAAGCTTTGATTATTCATGTCGTCAGTTGGAGTTGCAGCCAAGCCAGTTACATCTGCAGTGCCGTGTGTTTTTTTAGTGGGCGGTACGGAAGCGTTGCTGTTAAACGGCATTGCAAACGGTTTTTGGTGTTTGTCCTCCCCCTCCTGTGGCTTAGAGGAACTCTCTTCAACAGTGGTTCTTTGTTTTTTGAATGGAGGAACAAAGGCCGAAGGTGTTCTCGTGTTATCCCTGAGCGCTGCATTCTTATGAGTTTCTGCCTTTGCGTTTCTGACAAATGGAGGAACAAACGCTGACGTCTTGCAGTGTGCTGATCTGCCGTCTCCTGGGTTCGAGCTCTTCGTTTGTGGCGTCTTTTGGAATCTGGTTTCCACAAAGTTTTTTCCGTTGCTGCAGAAAATAAAAACTATACATAATCACAAAAAGCTGATAACGTCGGTAATCTGCCTGACAACATGACGCTTCACCGGGAACTTACCCGTGTGGCCGAGTGATGTTTGGATAAAGAGAAGTGCTGTATTTAAAAACTCCCCTGTCCTTCATTAAACCTTAATTGGGAATATGAAATGTTTATTTAACACATAACACAAAATAAACAGTTCTCAGAAAACTTGCCATAGTGCTAATAATTTACCATTTGGACAACTTTTTACTGGGTGGAGAGCTGAAGCTTTTGGATCAACAAGGGTCCTGTCGAACTCTTCCAGTAACCGTCTTTTCAGGGGAGGCTGGCCTAGATAGTCAGAAGGCTATTAATTATAATCAGGCGTGTTTATTCATCTGAAAACAAAGTAACATTTAACTTCTCTAATAAATCTAGAAAAAAAATTGAGTAGCAATGCAGACACCTACCAGTGGTTTCTGGGTCTTCCACTGATCTTTTCCCTCTTTTCTTTTCTCCCCCTTCAGATCTGTTGCTGTTTGTGTGATGTTGTAGTGGCACATCTTCTAAAATCATCAGAAGACTTTGGCCAGCTAGACCTTCATCCTCTAACAAAGCCTTAGTGCAGTCCAGAGCTTCCTGTGCAAGAAACTTCTGCTGGGTCTCTGAGCAACCAGTGAGATCAAGTGACTGAAAGTTTAGAACTGAAGACTCATCTGCTTTTGAAACTTTAGATTCCTTGGTGCTGCGCACGTTATTCATTTCATAGTCCAACATGCATGGCATTTCCTCTTCAGGGCAGTCATGCAAAGTGCCCGCCCCAGATGGGGTAACTGTGTCTTCCTGAAACTTAAATGCATCTTTAGGTGCCTTATTATTGACAGAACTACAACCATGTCCACTTGAGCTTTCAAAAGTTTCATTTTCGTGGTCAGGAGATGACGGACGGAAGGGAGGGACAGATTTAACTGCAAGAAAGGCACTTCCCTTAGCAGAGACATCCTTGTCACAGACTCTGGCCAAATTAGAACCTGAAGTTTCTTCCACATCTTTTACTTTTGACTGATTTAATGTATGGTTTTCTTGTGGGCATGATAAGCGTGAATCATGACACTCAGCATCACCACATTCTTTGAAAAGACTGGTTGCTTTCAAAAGACTGTTTTCTGACACGTGGACTTTAACTCCCCCTGCAGTTGTGAAACCATAATGTATTTTCTCTGTATTGTGAGAATCAATTTTCTCATCACTCTTCCTTGTGTGCACAGCAGCTGGGGCGTATGTACTCAGACTATCACTGAAGAGATCTTTAGCCTTCTGCATGGCTGCAGATGAAAGTGCAACAGGTTTACCGCTGGCTGCACGAAAACCAGCACTCCTGAATGGCGGAGCAGGAACTGAAATCTTGGAATGTGGTGGTGGGGTTAAACTGGCTCTATCAACTCCTTCACATTCACTTAAAAGAGTTTTTGCACTCTTCAGCGCTTCAGATGAAACAATGACTTCTTTTCCACTCGCTGTCTGAAATCCACCACTTTGTTGCGGCAAAGTGTTTTTTTGTCGCCGGTGTTCATTTGTGACTTCAGTACATCCATTTTTGGAGTCTTTAGAAATATCACTGATGGGGGCTTTATTATCATGTTTTACTGCAATTCCACAGTTAACATCCATACCGCAATCTTTGGTAAAACAATCTGCCTTCTGAATTGCTTTTGTTGACACAAAATCATCAAATTCCTTCAAAAGATGTTTTGCATTCACACAATTTTTCTGTGACACCTGGACTTGTTCTCCCGCTGCAGTTTTGAAACCACTCTGCATTTCCCTTGTATTTTCACCACTGTCACATTTCTTATCACTGTTCTTTCCGTGTGGGATCTCTGCACTGAACGTGATATCACTGAAGAGAGCCTTTCCCCTCTGCAGGGCCTCAGATGAAAGTGCTACAGGTTTCCCACTGGCTGCACGAAATCCGCCGCTCTTGGGGAGTGAGCCGTGAACTGGAATTTTCAAACATGATGGCTTTACACCAATTTTATCATCCGCTTCATCACATTCAGCCAGCAGAGACTTTGCTTTCCTGAGAGCTTCAGATGAAATGGCGACTCCTTTTCCACTCGCTGTCTGAAATCCACCACTTTGTAGCGGGAAATTGTCTTGTTTTTGTTCCACTTGTTTGTCTGTGTCCTCGGGGCATCCATTCCCAGACTCTACAGAAATACTTAAAGTCGCCTTTTGCTCTGGTCTAGTTTCTGGAACGTTTTTCTTCTCACTGCGTCTTCCACTCATAGGTGCTACACTTTTGTTTTTTACTGACATCCCATTAACATCCATATCACAGTCTTCTGCCTCTTGCATTGCTTTTGTTAAAATGGAATCATCAAAGTCCTCCCAAAGATGTTTTGCTTTCAGGAGATTTTTCTGTGACACGTGGACCTTTTTTCCTCCTGCAGTTTTGAAGCCACACTGCGTTTTCCCTGTATTTTCACAACTCTCATGGTTTTTGCCGCTGTTCTTTCTGTATGGAACGACTGGGCTCTCTGCATCGGGAATGATATCACTGAACAGAGCTTTTGCCTTCTGAAGGGCCACAGATGAAAGTGCCACAGGCTTTCCACTGGCTGCATGAAATCCACCACTTTTGGGGAGTGGGCCACAAACTGGAGTCTTCAAATGTGACAGATTCACATTGAATTTATCGTCCACTTCGTCACATTCACCCAACAGGGATTTTGCTCTCTGAAGGGCATCACATGAAATGGAAACTTTCTTTCCACTTGCTGTGCTAAATCCACCACTTTGTAGCGGCAAAGAGCCTTTTTGCTCCACTTGTTTGTTTGCAGACGCTACAGAAATGTTTAAAGTCGCCCTTTGATCTGGTCTAATCTCTAACTCGCTGCCACTTCCTCTCACAGGATCACGACTTTCAAGTTTTACTGACATGCCATTGTTAACATTCATATCACAATCTTCTGTCTCTTGCATTGCTTTTGTTAAAACAGAATCTTCAAAGCCCTTCAAAATGCTTTTCTCCCAGATGTGGACTTTTCCTCCCTCTGCAGTGAAACCACTGTTGTCACTGTTCCTTGTGTGTGGAATAACTGGGCTCTCTGCACTGAAACTGATGTCACTGAAGAGAGCTTTGGCCTTCTGTAGGGCATCGGAGGAAAGCGTAATTTTCTTTCCACTGGCTGCAAGAAATCCCCTGTTGCTGGGTGGTGGGCCATGAACTGGAATCTTGTAATGTGGTGATTTTACATCAATTTTATCATCTACTTTATCACATTCGCTCAACAGGTGTTCTGCTTTCTTGTGAGCGGTGGATGAAATTGAAACTCCTTTCCCCCTGACTCTCTGTAATCCACTCGTTTCAGGTGGTGAGTCTTTATTTTGAGCAGTGAGGAGTTCTGTTCTTAAAGCATTTGGTTTTTTGCCCGTGCCCTCGAGTGTATAAGTGTCACACAGAAGATATTTTGCCCTTTTCATTGCGTCATCCGACACAGATACTTTCTTCCCACTGGCTGTACAGAATCCATCACCGCTGCTCAATTCACTGATGGTAACGAAATCAGTAATCTTTGATGCTGAGCATGGCAATAGCTTTGAAGTGGAATCTGGGCTTTCATGAAAAGAAGCTGGATTTTTTAAATCCAGCACACCAGCACTGTTCATTTCTACACCATCAGGATGAGGCCCACCTAATGAAGCATTTACATTTTCAAACTCCGTGTGTACAACGGCACATTCCTCAGAAATGTTGATTGCATCCATTTTACCATTTTCAAAAGCTTTGGTGGCATATTTGTCTTGCACGCTTGTGACCTGTTTGAATGCAGAGACAGTCTGCTCGGTGCTGGAAAAACAACTTGGAATTTTCTCTTCAACACGGCGGTCGTCTTTGAGGGTGAACTTCAAATCGTCCGTGACAGTTTTAGACTGTTCACGGTGCATATTTTCACTTTTTGCATCAGTTTCAGCAGCCTGTTTGTCTGATGAATTCAGATCTGACACATTAATCTCTACATCAGCAAACAAAGCTCTAGCTTTGCTCAGACATGTCTTTGAAACTCTCAAAGCAGTCCCTCCCGCAGTCTTAAAGGCCACATCGAGCATTAAAGGATTTAGTTTCTCTGTCTTGCTTGGTTCAGTGTGCTCAGCTCTGTGAAACTTTTTTGGTTTAGTTGACATGAGATGTACTTCTGAAGAGAGAAGCACATCTCCGGCAGAGATATTTCCCTTCTTAATTGTACTCGACATTAAAGCATCGGTAGATTTACTTGTGATGTCTGATGTCCCACCTTTTGACTTTTCATCTAACACACAGGTCATGTTGTCAGGCATTACAGTTACTGTGAGGTGCTTTTCAGCATCTGAATTAAAGCTGTCATCAAAATCTATGCCTGCAAGAAAATCAGGATCGAGGTCTTTGTCAGCATTCTCCACAGAGCAGGCATTTTCTTGGCAAGGCTCTTTTACTTCTGCAGTTTTGAACTGTGTAAATTCAAACTGGCTATCTGCTTCTTCCAACAGCATGCACAGTTCTGTCACATCAGCTTTTTGTGAAGCTGTTAAGTGGCAGCTGACACCCTCAAATCTTTCACTTACAGAAGGTAGCTGATTTGATACAGAAACTGTGCTTTTCACGGATCCATTACTCGGGGTATTTTTTTGTTTAGCAGCACGGTTACATTTGTCAGGCTGATCACGAAGCATCCTTTCACTCTCACTTTCTTCAAGCAGATGCCTGGCCTTCTCCAGGTTGGCCAGGGAAATCTGTATCCCCTTATTCGAAGCGGTTCTGAATCCTGATGCATGGACGGATGGAACAGAAACTGCAGTCTTCTCTGGCAGACTGCCATGAACCTTACCATTTAGTGGAATACAGTTAAGGCCATCGACAGTTCCTGCTGGACTGCTTGGCAGTAGTGTTAATGTGTTCTCCACGTCCAACTGACTTTCTCTTTCATTGTTTAGAGTCTGTCTTTCCTTGAGGTGGGATTTTCCATTTCCTTTATGTGTAGATGGAAAAGGAGTAGTCCCGTGAATATCAGTTTTAGAGCCAGTGCTCTCAAAGCAGGGAACAATACACGAAGAAGCAGTGCGAGTGACATCTGCAACAGCAGAGTGGAATCCACTGTCACTTATGGTGCCTTCACTGATGGAATAATTTTGACTTGTGGTAGACATATGTCCTGTGTTACTGATGCTGTTATAGTCATGGTGAAGGTTTGGCTGTCTTCTTTTTTGCTTAGCCTGTTTCATGGCCAACAGACAGGCTGAAGGTGAGAAGTAATTCTGATCTTCTGCTACTACGTTACTCAGTTTACCAGAGTCTGTAATTTCGGTGAAGTCTTGGGCAAAATCTCTGTGAAGCTGTGACATATCAAGGTCCTGGACTTTTTCTTGCTCAGAAGGCGGCAGATTTTCCAAAGCAAGATTTTCTTGTTTTTGTTCTGCATTCTTTACAGTACCGCAACAGCCCGCTTCGTCTGTGGTGTCTGCTGATTGCTTACTACTCGGTTCTGGCCCTGAAGGAGCAATAAAAATAATTAAATTCAGTCATTGTTTTAAAAAAAACAACAACAAAAAACTTACTTTTAAGCAGAAAATATGTAACATTTAATCTGTAAATGTCTTACCGGAATCTGGAATCCCCGGTGATGTGTCCATCTTCTGAAGGTCTGTTTCATTTTCTTGGACTTGTGGTTTAAAAGTCTCAACAGTGTAAATAAATTTTCTTTTTTTCCCGATAAATCCTGAGTCTGTGATTTTTAAAGGTGGCCTGATGAGCTGTCTAGAATCCGAGTCGGTCTGCAGTTCTGTTAAAATATTGCTGTCTGCAGTACAAGGTGGAATCTCAGATAAACTCAATGGAGACCACTGGCTGATTCCAGTACTTCCAGTTTTTACAGGTGGGGATGAGGGAACAGTCCCTAGGTCCTCATCAGCTTTTCGCTCTTCGTTAGAGCTGTTTGTTGCTGTGATCTCTGCAGCACTGCAATCATGTTCATTTGATTTGATTCGCTTCTGTCTGACTCTGCCAGGTTTCACTTTTCTCAGTGCTGAGCTGCTGTTGGCGAGGAAAGCGGATGAAACATGTTCAGGTTCACCAGCAACACCAGCTACTGTGTTGCAAGCTTCTCCATTTGCACGAGCATCCGGCAGCGTCTGTTGCCGAACACCATTCTGGGTTAAAGAAGTCTGAGGGGAAACGGCCTCAGGTAAAACAGCACCTGTTGATGACAGAGCAGCAATTAGCATTTCAGCCAAAATTGCTGGAATGCTTAGTTATTTCACAAATATTTGCTATTGCAGATACTGTCAAAGAAAAAGTTAGTACCGTAGTCATCAGTAGGTATATCATTGTTTATGGGTGGTGCTACTCCAACTCTGGAAGCATTTGAAAGAGAAGGGAAAAGCTTCCGTACAAACTAAAAAACAGGGGGAGAAAAAAAACTGTTTCAAAAGAAATCTGAAATGTGTCCAAAAAAGAATAATGCAATAACACCGACTTTTGATTGTTTTTTAGTAACAAATCAAATCATCAATTTTATCATTCTACATCTGCTCAAATTTCAGAATATCAACTTACAGGATGCACATCTCACAGGACCAGAGAGTCAACATTAAGTGAAAGGTATGTCTGTTGTATGTTTGTGCCAGACTGAGTACTTACAACAACATTTTTGTCTGCAGAAACACTCGCTGGACAGGGGCTCGCATCACTTTTAGCTGCAAGATCAAAAGGAGACAAATTATCAAACACATCACCTTTTTTGACCTTTTAAAATTACCAAGTTTGCGTCTGGCTTACATAAAATCAGTGTAGATGGAACAGCGGGTGGTGTGTTCAAAGAACTGGTCCATGAAATATCAGGATTCATCTGTGCACCAAGACTTTCATAGGCATAGCTGATCTGTATCATAAAAAAAAACAACAACATAAGGATTCAAATACTGTCAGAAAAATATTATCACCATTAGATTTGCTATACTTACTGGAGATTTATGTGGGGAATCAAGCAGATCTGTACATATGGCAGAAGTAGACAAATTAAGCAGTGATGACTAAGTCTTTACTTTTGTATGCAATTCATGTAAATGAGACTGAGATTAGTTTTCACCTCACCAAAACTGTGCTGACTCTGAGGGTGGATTCCCCCATATTTTGCACCAGGAATACTAAAAAAAGACCAAAACAGACATCAAAACAGCCAACAGCTGGAAAAACATAACAACACAAAGTTGTTTTTGCAAAATTATCATAAAAATAGCCCCACAAAATTCACAGTATAAAGCAGTTCTTCATTGTATGTCATTAAAATCAGTAATTTGTGTTCTTTGTATTTAATTAATTAAAATAAACACCATTCATAGTGATGGCATAGTGATTATAAAGGAACTATTAATTTAAACACTGATAATTCATTTTTTGTTGCACTCACCCCTGTTTTGACATGCGAAACAAGTGTGGACTTTGTGTTTCCGTCCATAGCAATGCATCTTTTTCTAAGACGCATCACAGAGAAACAACACTTTTAGGTTTATTCTAATCACAAGTAGGTGACAACAGCTTGTTTATAACAATGTAGTGAAAAGAGAAACCCATATTCTTATTAAGCATGTGTGTAGTTAAATCATTTAAGATTTATAATATAATAGTCAAATCTGAATGAAATATTACCTTGTGCAGCAGTGAACGATTGCTCACCCTCAGTTTCAGGCGACACAATTCGACTGTGCCTGAAAACTTTGGGAGTAGAAAACGGCTGACTGCCCACTGCAGTTTTGTCCAAAGGGGTTTTAAAAAGTCCCTCCTGGTTGGCACACAGCTCATCTTGATCAGAGCCACTGGCCTCATTCGCTGATGTTTGAGCAGTCAGTACCTCAAACCAGTCTGGGTCCAGTGGTCCCAGCTCTAAAACGTTAAATCATAAATGGGTAATAACTCATTATTAAGTCCAAAAGCCACAGATCTTGTATTGCCTTGTGTTATGCAAACGAATTTAGAGTGCAATGTACTGCTGCTAATAATGTTTAGAAGAGAACTGTTTTTTAGGCACCTAATTCACAAGTACCGATGACCAAAATCACAGCTGTTTAATGTTGCAAAGGGTTTCTTACCTTTCCAGATTTCATCTTTGAATGTGTCGTACATGTTTTGTGAGGGTAAAGTCATTCCGGGGACTTGTGAGCGGCCTACAGCTTCTTACCTGGCAATGTTAAGGTAACATAACTTGAATGAAAAAGTAGAAAGGTCTCCAAGTTGGTTATAGTTTCAGAGCAAAATGATTGCGTCCCTTCACGAAGGTAGGCACTGCAGTCAAAGTAGCTGCTAATCAACTACATTACCTAACAGCTAATGTGACAGCGTCAACTGTTTGTGCGACAGTGGGTAACTTTAGCTTAGGCTGGTTTTAAAAGCGTAGAAAACTTTTAAGAAAACACGGCTAACTTCAACTGACAGCTAATCATTATCAAACTGGGGGGAAAAACCCAGCACCAGTGGGTTTGACGCCACCCAGACTTACCATGACGATCTTCAAGAGCGTGGACTTTCATGTCGCGATAAATTTCTTAATATGATGTCAGTAAACCAGGGAACTACAAAATACAACGCAAAAGAAGATATAAATTATCAGCCTGCTAGCTAGTGTGTTCATGCGACAAAAACAAACCTCGCGCGCCGAGCACCGGAACTCAAAGCGACTTCAGAATAAGAGCCCACGTGGATTTTTTTTATTAATATTATAACTTTATTTAACCAGGAAGGTCCCATTGAGATTAAAAATCTCTTTTTCAAGGGAGTCCTGGCCAAGATTTTAACCGCGGATAATCCTAATACTAATGTTACTTATACTACTACTAACAACAATAATAATAATATTAATATACTTGAAATATTTAGGAACATTC
>JAVDPK010001825.1:99591-117050 GCA_034780415.1 Cichlasoma orientale | reverse complement strand
TGATACGACAGCGAAAGATTCACTTCCGGGGGGGGGGGGGGAACACGGATTAAGTAGATATTTAAAATAAATAAATCCCAATAACAAATTAGAACCACAGTTAAGAAATATACGTTTCATTTTATTGTTGTATTAGTGTACAGAACACCAAAGTACAGTACATTGCAAAGGCAGTTGTATTTACAAGGCCAGAGGCTACACAACTTTTGTGGAAGATTTATTTAAATATGTATATGTAGCTACTCACTCTGCATGCGCCTCAACTGTAACTTCATAAAAATACAATCTTATGAGTCCCAGCAAAGCCACCCAATTTCACTATGTACATTTTTTTCCATTTAAAATATCTTCTCTATTTGTTCATTAACTTCACTATTACATTTTATTTTACATAGAATATGCACGCTTGGCAGGTTTAACAGATAAAACAAAATATTTTTTCTATAAATCTAGTCTGATAAAAGCATGTTTTTCTCTTGTTAACAATATAAATAATTTACCTATTTGCTAAAAGCTGCACAGTTAAAAGGTACAGTAAGATGTTTGAACTAACAGACAACCCACGCAGCAGTTTGTAGGTTTGGGAAACATTACAGTAGATCTGCAGCATGTCAGAATATTTTAACACAAATCACTTACAGTACACAAATCTGTCATAATAATTCCATCTACGATGGTCGTCAGATTTGACTTCACACACTCAAGCGCACTCGTAACACACCTGCACCCTCACACAAACACACACTGACAAAAGACTCACTATTTTAACCAAGTAATGAAGCCTCCCTTTTTCTGTGCTAACAGTGTTCATATTTTCCAATGCTATGATATTCAAATACATTCTTTCAGGAGACAGTAAATATCTTCCACTTCAGTGAAGAATTGCACATTTTCCCTTGACAATTAAAACAACGTGACTGAAAGAGAATCACTCAGCTTTGGTATTTCATTTCCTTTTCTTTAAATGTGAAAGTTATTTGCCTCAGTACAAAGAGGCAGCTTTGTGACACTTCTATTATTAGTGCAATAAAAGCTGTACTGTGTTTGCAGCAGCAAAGCCACTCATCTGTCTAAAAACAACAGTATTGATGCACGTCTGAAGATCTGATTTCATGACATTCTGGAGTATTTTAAGCAGGAAGAGGAAATGGGGCTTTGTTTATTCCCAGGAGAGCGTTAACCCTTGAGATGATAGCAGCTACCCCAGACAAGAGATGACACTAGGCATGACGCGGGGTGTGTTGCAGTTCTGGGTGTCAGAAAGTCATCAGAGAGTTGAGCCTGAGACCCTGGAGTCTGGGAGAAAAGCTGTGATGGCGCGGTAGCCCTGGGCTCTTCGGATCATGTCCCGAGTTTCTCCATTTAGTTCCATTAACTTGACAGAAATTTCTGTCATGTCCTGCTTTGAGCCCACGAGAGCAAAGGTTCCTGTCTGACCCAGAGTTTGATGTCTGAAGTAGATGTTCAGCAATGTTTGGACCTCATCTTCAGAGTGGCTGCCGAAGATGTCATTAGGCCATGTTGTTCTGGAAAGAAACCGTAAGTATTTGTTTTGTTAATTTCCATATTTATCAGAATACACTTCTAATTAACAGGGGAACAAGCATTTTACTTTTCTAACCTGCACACGCGAATGTAGCGAACAGCAGTTAGAAACTCATTGTTCTTCAGAGCTTCTAGGATGGCCTGCACCGCAGCCTCGGAGGAGCTGAAAGCAGGCTCAGAGCAGGAACTCTCACAGACGGCAAGCTCATCATTTGCCACTGAGGCTGCTGCTACCCTCAGGTTGCTCTTCAACTCATTAAGCTCTTTGGACATACTTGTCAGCTGAAAGTTGAGAACAGAGACACAGATTAAAAAGTGTATGTTAAGCCTTCAGAAACCAAAGAGAAGAAAATGCAGATGCACCTACCTCAGGAACAGAGCTTATCGCGTGGATCTGTTCAATCAGCTTGCAGTAGGACTGAAAGAGCAGCAATAACTGAAAGTGGAGTTTGTAGAGTCTTTGACAGAGCTCCAGTTGCTGAAAGTAAGAGAAAACGATTATCAGAAAAAGGTTTCAACTTCCTCTTTCCTCCTCCTTAACTATAGTAATATAAATGTTTTCACAGCCACAATTAAAGACTTAAATTCTTTATTTCTTTTTGCTGAAAATGACAATACAATAAAATGCTGTTTTTTAAAAAAATAAAATAAAATAAAAAAAATAGGAAAGTAGACACAAGCCTTATCCAACTTACAGCCAGAAATTCCATTTGCTATCAAGCAAGCATGTTACAGGGTAGAAAAGAAGTAGTAAGGAAAACACAGAAAGAATGAAGTTCATGCAAATGCTCATTATTTACAACATACAGTGGGTGAAGCGGAACAAATATAACTGGTGTCATTTTAATGACATGCACTGAGGAAGAAAGTGAGGGTAGATGTATGTGAAAATGAGGAATAAAAAGGGGGTGGGTGGGTGGGTGGGGTTATAGTTGGCAAGAATTATTAAAAAAAGAAAAGTAAAAAAAAAGCCAAGCCTGTTAATCAGCACTCACTTAAGTGAGAAACTCATAAGTTTTAACAGCAAAACTTTCTATTTTGCTGTTGAGCTTCTTTCATTCATGAAGTCAGCGTAACAGCCCCATTAAACTGCAACATAAGAGAGCTTGCCCCCCATGCCCCGAAGAACTGAAAATGACCACAATGCACATTGGATACGACGTGCAGCAACTTAAGTTTGTCAGAAACTTGACGTTTTATACAGTGTAAGAGGAGAATTAGAGGTAACACTCACAGAGCTACAGTATCACACAGTAATCGCAATGCGGGGAGTACAGTATGAAAGATCAGATGAAATGGAATCCTCATTATGTTCAGTCATTTTGTTCAATGTACAGAATCAACAGCTTTTTTGGCTGAACGCTGGCTAAATGTAAATACTGACCCCCTGTTTAACTTTATCACACTGTTGATATGATAACATGAGATGCTCAAATTAAATATAGTTATAATAATAATAATGTTTTACCTTTTCCTCATGCTCCAGTGGCTGACATGTTACCACGGAGCCTCCGGCACTCTTGGGAAACGTGGCTTTACAGTTGCTCAACCACTGTGTGTGACATAGGGCAGTGTGAATAACTCCGCGACAACACACAGGTGACATCTAGACTGACAAGCACAACATTTGAACCACCTACAGTGAGAACTGCCTCCCTTCTGTTGTTGTAAGTATCAAGGTATTCCTGAAGTTCCAGCACACTGAATTTCATCTTTTCGAGGAGTCCATAAGACATGATCTGGAAAAATGCAAATTGTGTCATTGAATTTGTTCCATTACCACCGAAATATCAAAAAGCTGCTGTTAGGGAAGCTAACTGTCAGCTATCTTACTGTGTCTGCATCAATAAACAGTGTTGGGCACTCTGAGCACGATGTCAGCATCTGAGAAGACCTCAGAAACTTTGATCCTAGTCCTCTCAAGCCGTCACCGAGGTAACTCACAACGTCACAGGTCAAAGAGCAAAATTTGGTCTGGATGCTCTGCAAAAAAAACAAAAACAAACCAAAAACAAGCTGTCTGTAACACCACCAGACTCCATCCTGCATCATTTAGGGCACTAACAGTGCATTCCTCATTATTTCAATTTTCCTGAAGTGTTGCCCCGTCAGCTCTGATCAGTGAAGTGAACATCCGGTTAATGAGATTCAAGCTGAAAGCATCTACAGAGTGACCTCTATTTGCAATTAAGCAAAGGTCAATCAGCCTTATAGCTAATCCTGTTAACCTTAATTATACAATTTGACACTGCACACCACAAGCAGCGCTGATGTCCTTCACGAGTAGGCCGGCTGCAGCGTCACGCTGTAATACCTGAAAAAGTGAAGAAAACACGTGAAAAGTGTAGACGGCGCAGGACCCATCGGAGTCGGACACGAGCTGGTTGATGTGGCTTCGCCAGGCCTCTTCTGCGTCGTCGCACACAGTTGGCTGGAAAGCCGCGAGGATGGCGGAGAAGAAAGGCGACGGTGGAGGCGAGGACCGTGACTCCAGCGTGTCATCTAGCTCTTGCTCAGCAAGACTGAATGGATATTACCACATATTAGGAGAAATGGATTGTTTCACGGCACTGTATCTATAATAGTTCAATGTTACAAAAGGTACCTCGGTAAGCAGCCTTCGAGCTCCAGTTCGCCTTTGTAATCACTGTTAATTATATCCACTGTCAAACTGTGATATTCAGGGGGCAGTTCAGTGATGGAGAGGGAAATATCATCCTCATGGACGTTGGTGTTATCATCTTCTTGTGACACCTAATGTTGAAAGAAAGCAAAAAGGGCCGATCTGCAGCAACTGGCAACACAAATGCATTAAATTACCAACCAAATACTGAGGCAGCATGCATGAAATGTATTCCCCCTGTTATTTTAAATTAATAAACAGTAACACTAACCTTGCCATGGGACCCTACGGACACTCCTTGTGGTGTTTTCTTTTATTTGGTAAATTTGGTGTGCAAAAATTGTGCCAATTAAATGGATAAAATCATTTAAGTCGGCCAGCACTGTGGCCCTGCACGCTCGTGGTTTGGAACAGGCAATGTGTAAACCTTTCCTGACCTTCCACATGCCGAGAGATTTTAGTTTTGCTTAGAGCCACCCACACACAAGCAATAGGTATACACATTGCCTTAAATAGACAGATACAGAAAGAAAGAAATGTTGTTTTTTTTTGTTTCTACTGCTGGCTACAACCCCCTCACATCCCCAGACAAACTGCCACAATTAAAGTCAGACACAAACTAGCCCAGAGCCCAAAGCGTTACAGATCGCCTGCTTGCCGATTTTAGTATTTTCCCCTTTCGCATGCAACTACTGAAATATCAAGAAAAGGTCACTCATGCTCTACTCTAAAGAAGGGAAATGTAGAAAAGTCACAGCGTTACACGTATGAGAACCTAAACCTTAATTTAAAATTCAAGACACAAGGAAACAGAATAGCCCCTATTTAGCAAAATTAGTAAAGAACTCCAGTATAGAACTGCGATAGGATTGAGTAGTTCCCAGAATCTCAGACACTCTGAAGCCCTTATTCACCCGCTGCTTCGAGTCCTCGGGCAGTTGGACCTCGAAACTCGGATTTTTGGTGCTCAGAGGAGTTGAATCTGCTGAAGCTGTATCGCAGAAGGCAGAGGGAGAGTCGATGCGACTGATCTCTGCAGTCGGAGAGAGGCTGACGGTCTGAAAGAGAGACGCAGACAAATTTAATAGAATCGTTAAAAACAACCAAAAAAAAAAACAACAACAGCGAGTTGTTTTTTGATAATTAATGCACTAATTAATAAACTAAAACAGCAAAATTCTCAGTGCTCCTGTAAGCACTGACAGCGGTGGAGTTTTTGCAAAGTCAGAAACAAGAAAGAGGTGGAGATGAATGACGGCTGTGTTGATCCACGGGTTTCAATATTCCACATGAACTTTAGTAACCTTTAATTGACGCTGAAGACCAACGTCTGTCATGGAATAACAGAAAGATAATGGAACAAGACATAATGTAACAGAAGACTTAAATATGTGGCCTTAATCCCAGAGAGAATGGCAAGTTTTCAATCCTAGTAATATAATAACATTGTTATGATTGAAAGGTGACGCTAACTTGGCACCTTTTGCTTGTTACGATTGGTCGAAAGTGATATTTGGGGTTTTACCTTCATTACGACTTTGAATTATTGTCATATAAATGAATAAACTCACAAGCTGTGAGTGGGAGAGTGTCTGGCTGGTGTTGAGCGAATCCTCCTCAGACGACTCGTCCGAATCTTCTCGAGAGATCTTGGTGAGGCTGGGCATGCTGCTGGACATCTGACTCTCCTCCAAAGGCTGCAGGTCATTTTGGTCCAGACTGTCCATGGAGCGTCTGCGCACACCCCAGTTGAAGTTGTCCATAGTCTCTCCCTGCAACAGTAAACAGCTTTGAAATACCAAGTACCAAGTAGTACAGCATGATCTTTTCTTCAGCACAAACACGCATACTTCACACCGATATTTACACAACCATGCAGTGCAGGTTCAGGGAGGGGGCAGGTTTTTTTTCACTCCCTTTAAAGCTAAAAAGGGAAAGAACACTGGTGCTCAGTGCAATAAGCCCTTCACACCATTCAGATCTCCTTGACATGGTTACACTTCAAATATTAACAGGCTTTAATTGCTTTGGTCTTTTTTTAAAAAATACAGAGTGCCTTTTCAAGCTGGCACGACTTCGGAGATGCTGGCCAACTCTCGCATTCCAACAAAGCTCCACATCAACAGGCCAAACAACAGAGACATCCAGTTGTGATTAGTTTAAAACCAATTACTGATGGAAAACAAACGGTTTATCTTTGGCCTTTAGATTCTATTAAAAGGAAATCACACTATATTAAACACTAATTACAGACTTTGCATGTTGTTAGGACTCTTTCCTCACTCCTCACACCATTTAACTTGTTGCAGTTCTATTAAAATCGGCTATGCTGCACTTTTCTTGGCCACATGAGTCGTCGTGGTTTCATGTTGTTGTAATGAGGCTAAATCAAAAGAAATGTCATTTTTATATTATATAAGAATATAACTTTTTGTTACTTCCACTTACTAAATAATAAAGATTTATAATTAGTGTTTATAATTTACTGTTGGGATTTCAGTGTGAGCTCTAGATGGGGCTAACGCTCCATGATGTGGACTGCTTGCTTTAGAAAAATCACATCATGTTGATCAGATTTCTATCACAATTGTATTAGTGTCATAATTTACAACCATTTACATGAGCATAAACTGTACTACAAAGCAGTTTTGGGCTTGTCCAGGTAACCTCAGGGTTAACCCTGGGATTTCAGTATTACGAAGGTCACTCGGACCTCTGTGGACAGACAGTAGGAGGGTTTTTTTTTAAAGAGCATCTAAAGTCTTTTCCCGATGAGGATCAGTAACAAGGACAGACTCACTGATGCAACTTTATTCCCGGACTTTTTTTTTTTTTGTTGATTAAAAAAAATTTATAGCAATTTTACAGTTTTTATATTTATTCTTAACTTCCTCTCAGACTGCTGAGCACCACCGAGGCTGCGGCTGAAAGAACAAAAACTAAAACATCAAAACATTGATTTAATGGAATAACAATTAAAACCCATCAGACTTACAGCTCCACCATTAAGAGGCAGGAAATATTGATAAGTCTGTTAACTTACACAGTCAGCGTTTTTGCCAGTTTTCCTTCCTGTCGTCATACAGGCAAGACTTTAAGTCTTTCCCAGCCTTACTGACCAAAGCACTTAAAGCACATTGAAACACATTCATACAGTGCTTTTCCTTCCACCCTCACGTCACCAATTTGTCTGCAGCAGCTGTGTTGTTTCAGCCTGTATCATGTGTTTAAGCTCTCCATAGTTTTCTAATCTTTCTTTGTAAGATCAGTTGCTCGTCTGCCGGTGGATCTGCTCGTGTTTGTGATTGGTCAGATGCTGCCAACACCACTGCTTTCATGTGAACACACTCGTAATTAGACTGGAAAACCCTGGTTTGACGTATCGAGTTGAAGCAGTTGAACCACCTTCATATAACCACTTAGTCTGATTGCCAGTGGTAGGTCACGTGAATCTAGATAACGGGTCTGCTCAACTTGCTTTGTAGTACACGGCCCTGCTAAAATATACTTTAAGATGTGCTGTATTTTACTAGTAACTACTAGACATGATTATAAGCCTGGTGCTCTATGATGTCTGTGTGAAGTAAGCTAAACATGCTGTGCTTCCAGGACTTCTCTCTGCTACAGGACCTCATTGGAGAATCAGTTTTGTAAATTAAACAACATGCACGCACGCCTTCTACTCTTTGAGTTGACTAAATTATCTGCACAAGCAAACTCTTATTTAGAGTACACAGCAAGTAAAAATGTAACAACCAAACTTACCTGTAGCTCCTAGATAGCACAGGTGGAAAAAAAAAAAAGCAGAGAAAGAAACCCTGGTTACACAGAGCAGGCAGACCCGACCCAACACAGTGCTGCTTCTCACAGGAAAATACTCAAGCGGTTTTCTTACTGTTTTTGTTTTACCGTGTTGTTTTACAGCTAATCTAACAGGAAAAGTATGAGGAATCTTCCTCACCGATATCCTGAACCTCACCTCTCCATCCTCAAGCTCAACATCCAGGAAGTCAAAGTCTCTAAACACTCTGAACTGCTGCTCTGAGGTGGTGTCGTCCGTGTTGTCTGGTTCCCGAGTCCCATCATCAGAGGATACCTGGCTGGGCTGGTGCTCCATAAGATCCAGCTCCCCGCAACTTGAGAAGATCACCTGTACAGAGAGACAAGATAGATTTAAAAATTTAAAATCCATGATAAAAAAAAAGAAAAGAAGATCTTTAGGTTAAGTTCAGAGTGTTGAAATTCGCAGCACTGCCAACATAAAGTGCATCTCACCGAAGGATTTTTTGTGAGCCCCACTTCTTGTCCAAGCAGAGACAAAACATTCACCAGTTTTTCCCGTGTTCTTTTCTGCAGAGGGAAAGAGAACAAATGCACAAATTTGTGGCCTGTACATCTGATCTGAGTATCTCGCCACCTTCAAATTTAGTTATTTATATATAGCATTTACCCGGCATCAACATGCACTTTACATGCCCGGTGTAAACGGGGTGATAACATATCAGACACAGCCTGCGACGTGCTCGTCTTGCATAACGAAACACAATTACAGCTGATGTCCTCATATGTCAAATGTCATAAGAGTTTTACACTCTGACCTCTCATTCTTCAAATTATGAATGCACTTCTCTGAAGGAACGCCAATAGGTTTTCACCTGAGAAGACTGAGGCCTTTTCCAGCTGACGGGCACCAGGACGTTGTTTGAAGTGGATCCAGAGGAGGTGGAGGAGGTGCTGTGGGTCACTGCTGTCGTCATACTCTTCACATCCTGGCCCGGAGTGCGCCGCAGATCGTCAAAACGACGGCCGATCACTGGCGTCTGAAAGCATGGACACAAACAAACAAATGAGGAAGAAGAGAAAGTCTTTCTCTGGTCAGTCAGTCCATTGCTCAGGTTCCTCTGTGGCTCCTGCTTCAGTCCAAGACGACTGTAAAGCAATCAATACTTCAAGATAGGTTGATTATATTTTTACGAGTGGCAGCAGTTTTTATTCCATTTGACATTCGAATGCATGGAGCATTCAAGGAAAAGAAACATGAAAATATCTGAATATTATAACAACTCTCAGCGGTGTGTCCAGTATGCCTAAAGTTTAAAGCCACCCTGTTGGTTAGCCACTACAACTCCCTGACTCACAGACAAAAGAGGGCAGCAAAGAGCTGACATCATTTCCTGCCATTCATGAACTACACAAACAGCTCCCTGTTCAGTTCCCACACACACACACACACACACCACTCCGCTTGTATCTTTTACATCGCTTTCCAGCTCTGCACTGCTTGACTAATTGTGTTTACCTTTCACGCTTTCAAGCTAATCTCACAGGGTTTGGTTGAAAAGACATATTACCATTAAGGAAGGGGAAGAAATGTTTCCTTTCCAAAACCCTTTAAAAGATTCCACGCAACCTCAACAAGTACCACACCCTGGAAAATACAGGAAATTATACAAGGGCAAGAATACATTTCAAGCCTTAACCTTTCCTTTAAAATGAGAACAACAAGCACTTTCACATGGTGAAAAGAAAGTCTAACCTGAGATATGTCAAAGTGGAAATCGAGCGTTTTCCCAGGCAAGGCCTTGGAAGAGCGGTCCCAGACACGGCTGATGTCCTCATGGGAGAGGTCACTTTGTGGAAATGAAGGCTGCGCCAAACTGGCCGATCGAGAAACCACCAGCTTCAGGATATTCAGCGCTTCCCTCCAGTGAACGCTCTACAGCCAACACAGAAACACACACAAATTCACCTGCACGTGCAGACAAAGAGCAACACGACCGCGTGATTGGAAAAGGCCGCTTTTATACAGTTTTATTTTTAGGTACAGAGGTACTGAAGGGAAATGGATTCGGTATGAGAACGAGCAGAGGCCTGGCCTGTGGCAGAAAGGCAGACTGTTTATAGATTGGGTGTGTCTACAGATTTACTGCGCTGACATAAGACAGCTTTTTCTTTTCCCCTCATGAGCCTGAGCAAAAAGAGCAGAGAATACAGGACACTCACTCAGGCCCCACGAGCTAAAGATTTCCACTGATCACATGCAAACTGTATCTCAGTGAGTTTCTACAAAAGTATCAACTTGTATAAAGTCACCGCACAATGTTAACATTTAAACTCACCTGGACAAATTTCTCTATTGTTTTGAGCACCTCTATGTTGAAGGGTTTGGCTTGAATTACACACAAGTCCATGTGGCTCAGGAGGCTGTAGATAATTTGTAAAAGGGTCTGCTGCATACTGGGGAGGCCTTTCTCCAACAGCTGTTACAACAATGAAATACAAAAACAAACAAACATGTACATTAGTACCTTTAACACATCATACTGTGGCTTAGCACATGTGAGCTCAGCGGCACACACCTCCGCCATGTAAGTGACCAGACTCAGGGCGATGTCGGCGAACGCCTCGTGAAGATATCGACACACCACGTTGACCCAAGAGAAGCAGTCTCGCGTGTAGGAGTGTGTTTTATACAGAGTCATGACATGAGCGAGGTTGGAAAGCTTGGCATTGTTCTCCTCGAGGCATACCTACACACACACACACACACACACACAAAAACGTGTTGGTTTAAAATATATATGTTAGCTGGTGAAATGAGAACAGAAGCATAAAAAAAAGGCACACCTGTGCTATCCTTTCAGCAACGTCCTGACAGAACTGTGTCGGGCCATCAAAGTTCTGCACAAGGTGAGGGAGCAGGCAGAGAACATTCAAAGGAAAACCTAACAGACAAAAAAGACACATTGTATCAATAATATCACAGATCATTTCAGGTAAATTCTCTGAGCATGTATGAGCAAACTCGTCAAAATTCCTGTTTACTTTTAAAACTGCTTATTTATTGGCTCCTACTTTATACCTATGGCTTGTGACGTGTCCACTACAGGCACTCGTGACACAGGTGTCAGTTGGCATAAGAGCTGGAGCGTGAGGTCAGTTGTGGACACTGAGGTGAAGCCCTTTAAAAGCAGCTGCTGGAGCCCCGTGAAGCTGCTCCATTTCAGCTGACTGTGCAGTTTCTCCAGCTTCTCTCTGTTCTCCTGTTTGTCCAGCGACATGTTGGCCAGCAGCTTATTCAACAGTCGTAAAGACATCTGATACTCGAACTCGAAGTCTGAGTCCATCAGCGACACCGCCACCCAGAATATGGTGGCCAGCAGGTTGCTGGGGTGGTTGATGCTCGTTGGGTCGGCGACACTGTCTCTAGATGAGGACGAGCTGCGAACCTTGGCTAACATAACCTGCTGTTCACAGGCTTGGATGCGGTCCAGTGTGGCACTGCGTGGTGGATCAGACCACCTGTCCGCCTCTCCAAACTTCTTGGGAACAGAAGAGCTCCTCTGATGTCTGCTCCTTTCTTCTCTCCTCAGATTGAGCTGCCCCGTGCTCTTCCTGTTGGACAGCAGCTTGAAACTGGTGAGGAATTCTGGAGACGAGGCTCTGTAACAAGAACATGCAACAATAATTTAAAGTTACTATATATTTGAAAAAGGAACACCTTCTTTAAACATAAATTCTTGTAGAGGAGACATAAACCTCGTCAAGATAGCCATGAGATCGCTGTTTTTGAGACATTCAGCCAAGTTATCGACCACAGACTCCAGCGTGAGTAATACTTCCATCACATAGCCCTGCAAGAAAAAACAAAACAGAAATGCACTTGTAGAGAATTTTCTTGTATCCTTATGTCAATAATTTAATGATAGAACAGCCACTCATTGGATGGTTAACAAAAATAGCTTTAAAGTCAACAACAACTATACTTTCGTACACTGACGATCAACATTTGACAGTATAAATGATGCAAGGAAAACAATTCCCACCTAAAATATCCCCAAACAAACACAAAAGTGCACGCCGACACCCTTCAAGTACACGCACGGCGCACTGACCTGCACCTCTTCTCCGTGTTCGCCAATAACCTCCACCAGCCTCGACAGAAGGTCGGACACAGCGTGGGCCGAGATGGGCTGGCGGAGGGCTCGGAACACCTGGAAGGAGCGGCCGGCGTAGTGACGCGATGAGCTGCACAAGGCCGTCTGCAGCGCTATGTCACTGAGCTGCTGCTCCAGGTGGAAGTCTGATGAGGTCACAGATATGAACGTGAGTTATTCATGATGTTTAACAGACAGAAGTGACTAATATTAACTGTTAACGACACGCTGAAGGGTTACCTGTCTTGGACTCTTTGAACACGGACACCACATGTCGCAGAAAGTTCGTCAGCTGCCCGGTGCTTTTTGAAATCTGGTTCTTTGGTGAAATGTCTTCATGGCACCACAGAGGTCCATACGCTCTATAAAACAACCATCTTTAGTCACTAACAACACATTATACTCTGATAAAAAGTCAAAATTCAGGTCCTAGTTTAGCCTTTTCTGACTATTAAGTGTTATATCGGGCAGAGGTCATTTTAATTAATATAATCCTAAACATTTTTTGTATTATTTTTGTAAAATGACAGTTTTAATTTAAATTTACAGTGTGTAAAATTAGGACTCTATTGCATTATCCTGCAGCACCACTAGGTGGGAACCTACAACCAGAAAATGTGAGAAAACTTCAGCACCATATCAAAGCCTATAATATCAAAGCCTGTAAGTAAATATAATAACATAAGTGTTGCTGAGTGATTCTAACATCAGTACCTTGTGGTTAAAAACTCAATGAGCTTGTTGGTCTTCTCATTCATTTTACTGGAGGCCACCAGCTCTTCCACCTCCTGTGAAATCTCCGGCAGGTTGCTGCTGCTGCCCCCCAAGCTCAAACTGGACGACGTAGAGGAAGAACTCAAACCCGAGTCTGGCACGGGGGACGCCTGACACTCCCGCAGGAAGTCAAAACCTCCTGAACGCGACAGAAGAACAGGCCGTGTGATCACAAACGGGTCACGGTGCTTTATTTGGACGTTTGATTTCATATACCTAACGGCAACTTTCAGCTACAGATGGAATCAGAGAAGAAGACACGTAGTGAGCAGCATGACCCGCGTTGTAACATTTTCTGGAATGTGAATCCAATTAGCCTTCTCAACTGACTGCATTCATTTTCAGTGGCGAAGCTGTGAAAGTTGCTGCAAAGCTAACCCGCATTGCTGTTAATGAAAAACCGACCCTCTCTGCAGGAAATTACATATTACATATGAATACAACAAACACCTCAAAGAAAGTTTTATAAAGCGTGTTTACGTTTGATTTCAATGTAAGTGCTGTTGTTACAGTATATTTTTTATTGCTAATAAAATGAATTTTTATTTTTAAATACACTCAAATGGAAAACAAACAAGATGTTTCAAAATGGGAGGACGTTTGTAAAAACATTTTATCAGCTGGGAGAGGAGGGGAGCTAAAGCCGGCTATTCAAGCCTTAGCAGATGGCCCCAATTTGGGAAAGAGGATAAAAATAGCAGAATGGAATGCTTTAATCAAGACCTTTGATGTCCTGTGGGCTCAATATTGCTTTTGGCACAGCATCCAAATATTTTCTCCTAAGATAAGAAACTTATCTATTGTCTGAAAGGAATGCTAGCCATTCCTTCCTGACGTTCAAGCATATGTTAGCCAAAGAGATGATCCGTGTGTCAAAGGGCCAGCTGCTCCGTCAACCTCACCCAACTTCTAACCATTTAGTGAAGAGTGAACGCATTTATAGTTGGAAAAACTAGTATTACAGGCAGAAATGTTTACCTGAAAGAAAGTGCTCCAGCTGGAGTTTTGAAGGTTTGCACGTGAGGGTCTTGGTGCCATTGATCTCACGTGTCTGCAGTAAGACCGCTGCAATGGTCTGGAAGTTGCTGTCACATGACAGCGTGATGAGCAGGTGGAGCAGAAGACGTTTACTGTGCTCGAACACCTCTGGACGAAAGTGATCCATTCCTTAATTAAGCGACACAATTAGACACGTCAGTCTGTTTCACTTCACGGCGATGTCAGCTGCAGTCATCTGGCTCCAAATAACACAGTAAGTTCAAAACCTTAAAATATTATAGAGAAAATGAGGGATTTCCTCTGAGCAAGTACTTGGCAGCAGCGGGAACGAAATCTGCCTGGATCGATGGGGTTGAGGGTGAAGTTGAGTGCTGATGACTAGCACTAGATTAAGATTTCTACTGCTGTTTGTACTTAAGAATATGACGGGGCATTAAAAGAGTCATTGTTTTATATATTTTTCCACTCATCTCTACAGTGCATCATTTGATATATACTCATTATATTATGGTTGTTAAAGGGGGAGACTGATTATAGAGTGATTTTACCCAAAAACAGGGCATGTAGCAGCAAAGGCAGGTGCATGGTCCAATCCTCTGTCACACTGTGGTCCACCACCATCTCTGTCATGAAGATGACCGCTATGTTACACCTATAATAATTAAATATTCATACTGTTAACTCTCTCAGCGAAAAAAAACACGTTTCTTAAGATGGATAAATCAAATTGTAGCATGCTACAGATTAATTCCATTACAGTAAATTCATTTACACAGCGGGTCATGGCAACTAACCTGTGCAGTGGTCCCTTGGGAGTGATGGTCTCTGGTAAAAAGTCCACCAGTGGAGCCCAGCATCCTCCATTCAGAGGCATGGGCAGAGGATGGGGCTGGTTGGTCTCGATAACAGCCATGAGCCAGTCAGCATAGGGTGGCAAGGGTTCACCTAAATGGTAAAAAAGTGCAGTGTTCACAACAATTGCAACCTGAATTGCAACTTTCAGATTCTCCACAACTGACCGGGGTGATGTATTTACACGACAAAATCATGACATGACTGCACAGAAAATAACTGAAATATAACTGTCATGGTGATTTTCCAATATTATTTTAATACTCACTAAATTACTTAAATTAAATTACTTAGTCACATTACCCTCCAGGACCATGTCAGCCTAAGAGGGTTTGATAAAGCTGTTTTTGGGTCACTAGCAGAAGGCGGAGGCCCCGGGGGCTCGACTATTTGTATTTTAGTGCCAATTCTCACAGATTCCCTTAAAAAGCCCCAGGCCACTCTACACTGCTCATGAATTATCAACGGCGCACAGCCGATTACCAATTTGCCCTCCAACCCAGTCTGTATATTCCACACTCATCAAACCATCACAACCACATTCTTTCTCGGGCTGCTTGGTACAGACAAGTACTCACTCTTATCTTCATCGTAAGATCCTCCTGAGCTGTTGCTGTAGCGCGATTCCAGCCGGCTGTGTGCTCGTATTATGTGAGTGAGCCTGAGGTCGCAGAAAACGATGATGAAGGGTTTTTGCTAATACTGTAATTTATCAAATCGCAAGATTTAAGAACTCACTGCAAACCGTACCTCTCCTCACTCTCCTTTAAAGTCTTGATATCGTCTGTGTCGGCGAAGGTCTCCTGGCCTGCAACGACAGTATTGCTGCTTGATGTGGTGCCTAGAAATAAATCAGAGGTTAAGTGAGGCTGAACTCCAACACTGCTCCACACGCACAATTTGTATCTTTCCCAGTTGGGAATTTAATGGCGGTTTATTCATCTCAAATATAAACAAAAGTTCATCTAGCTTTTTCCAAAGATGTACCTGAAGCTGCCGCGGAAGCTTTGCTTGTAGCAGTAAATCGATAGAAAGGAGGGCTGTCGCCGTGTTGCACCACGGGATTGACAGGATCAGTTTGTTGCAGCTCAAATATCAGTTCCTCCACGGTTTGCATTGTGTTATTTCGGCACAGATAGATCACCACCTTCTTGATCTGAACAAATACACCAACAGCTTTCTGTGAGAAAGTTTAGGGATAAAAAAAAAAAATGGCTGCGTAACATTTACAAGCAGGGCTTGATATCTTACATATGGGAGAAGGGCGGTGTCGCTGCTGACACCACATAAGCTGATGAGAAACTGCAGTGTGGTTCTCAGATTGTTGCTCCATTTCTCACTGCTGACTAAAGCATTCCACACGTTTTCCATTTCTGGTCCAGGTAGATCATCTCCATACTGGGCGGGGGGTGGGGGTGGGGTTAAAAAACAACAGTGTTAGCGCCATTCAGATTCAGATTATCTGTGCCCCTTTTAATAACATAACATGCATGCCTTTACCTTGGCGGTCATGAACATGAGGTTATTGAGAACCATAGATGTGGCCTGTAAGGAGCCCCAACCAGTGCCTTTCAGAGGGTGTGATGAGCCTGTGCTGGTTAACTGGCTTGAAGAGTCGTAACTTGATACACAGGGTGAGAAAACTGGGAGCAGCAGGCCGCTATCAACCAGCTCTATGTTACCAAGCCAGGGCAGGAGGTAGGTTAGCATGATCTGCCTCCCATTGGTATGAGTGGTGGGGAACCTCTGGCTAACCTCTGGAACAAGCAGAAGGAAGGCAATGCTGGCATCAGAATAACATCGGCGGTCACTGTGGGGTTTTTATTTTATATGAAACTCAAAGGCATGCTGTACATTCAGTTTCACCATAATTGGCAGTTTGATCCTGATTCGCATATGCATTAAACTTAAACAGGGGGTGTCCCTGAGTCAAGCTAGGCTCTCGGTGTTTCTGTGGTTCGCAGAAGTGTCCATAAAAAAAAAAAAAAAAAGGACTGCTTCTTTGGGAGATGAGCGAGCAGTATTTAGAAGGAAACCGAGAGAAGATGGGAAGCCTGTGAAAAGCTGAAATAGTGTAAACGACATTACGGTCACAAATACAACACAAACAGCTACCTGAGAACAGAGGAAGCGTGAGCTCGGGGTACATTCTGGCCAGCTGGCTGGAGAGCTGCGGCAGGGAGACACTGTACAAGGGTGGCAGTGGACCATGTGTGCCATAGAGGATACTGTTTGGCTTCTGCTCTGCAATCTTCTTAGAGTACGCAAACAACTTAGCTTCAAGAATCTGTTAAATAAAGAGGGAGAATGCGTCGCTTAAACTGGAGCCACATAAAACTGCACACGAGCGCAGGAAACTGAGGTTCCTCACCTGCATTAGCTGCATTGAAATCTCGTAGATTTCTCTGTTGGTGTCTGACGCCTTAAAGAGCACCAGATTTAGCAGCGTTACTATGTCACTTGGGTAGGTTTTGCTTGTGAAGAAAAAGAGAGAAAACTAGGATTACTTGTGCAGTATTATGAAAGTAAGTGTTTCATATTGCAAGATCTGAAATCTCCATGCTGCAATATAAGGATTGCTTCAGCGCCATCAGTGGTGGACAAAGTAATCAACTCTAGTACTTAAGTAAAAGTACTGATACTCGTGGTCAGATTTTACTCCACTACAAGTAAAAGTTGCTCAGTCAAAAGTTTACTCAAGTGAAAGTACTAAAGTACTTACTTTTGAA